>JAVQJL010032809.1:0-10654 GCA_036024295.1 Nannoperca obscura
CAGACACTCCGTGCAACTCTGGGCCAGCCCCGTTAGCTCCTCCATCTTGTTAGCTAGCGATCTCACGTTGCCCATGACAACTGTGGGGAGACATGGTTTGAATTTCCTCCTCTCAATACTCATCCGTTGTCTCCCTCTGGACTCTCTCTTTTGCTGATTTTTCTTTCCCCTGCAGCTTCGGTGTGTTTCTCTCCAGCTCTCCTGCGGGATGTCTGCAGATCTGATCACCATGGCTGGCTTAAGTTCAATCAGCTGATCCCGGGTGTAAACAAAAGCGGCCATGAAGTTGTTGTTATGCTCAGCTGACTGCAAGTGAAAGTACCTCCATATATGACCCACAGATGGGTGGTGCAGAGTAAAGAATAGGTTGACCCTTTAGTGCCTTCTCTCCAGACCTACTTAAGTGGTCACCATAAGGCCTAAAAAATTATCTGGGCCCCCAAATTAAATTAAAATTGTCTCTGTAATTCAGACCACGTATGCTGCAGGTTCTGCTCAGCCATGTATTGAGGCAATGGAGTTCGGAGAGCATATTAGTTCCTTGGGCTGGAAGAGGCCCACTGATGAACTTTTGATCTGTCAGCTTCTCTAGTGTATTAAAGTCATTTTTCAGGGTGTCTGACTCTTCTCTATGAAAATCAAGTTTACCCACACACCCACACATTCATTCCCACATCTCCTAGTATTGGAAGAAGATGTTGGGAAGCTCCTCGTTTAAGTCAGCGACTGTTACGTTGGAAACATAGCATGTTGCCACTGATCTGCTGCCTACCTTCCTAATAGTGGAATCACCCAGGGTCAGGGTGCTTGGTACAGTGTTGGCATCTAGCAAGAAAAGTCCCTTTTTGTAGGTGGTGTCGCTGATTTAGCTTTATTAATGTTGCCACCTTACATTAGTGGTTCGAAACGGTTCAGCAATTCATTAAAATCTCACTTTTTCAGTGTTTGTGCACATTTGGGTAGCTGTGAAATAAAACCACCCAATAATTTTTTGTGGGCTGCCTAGATCAGAAAACATGTGAACCAACTACCCGTTCAGGATTGGCTCACCTTCTTACATCACATGCAGAATTATTGGAATGATACTGCCCCCCTTTGAGTATCTTCACCCATGGCCTGAGAACCTTTGCAAGTTGGTGGGCAGTGGCCTCTCCAGGGCCTATTCTGGCATGTTGGGGCTGACCAATCAGACCATTTCAGACAGAGGGTTAAAGGAGGGGCTGCAGCAATCGTCAGTATGAAAATAATAATGTGTTTTTTGATCATTAAGGTATGTAAACCTATTCTAGTAGGACCCCGAAATAGAAGAATGAACCTCAAAATAACTAACCTGAAAATAACCTAACTTTGTTAAAAAAAACTATAATATGAATTCTACACAACAACATTATACAAAATACATTAACATTTCACAAAACACAACATTACACAAAACACAACATGACACAAAACACATTAACGTTGACATTATGGGGTAGAAAAGAAGAAAAAAAAAAAGTTCTGCTACACAAAAATTATTCTTTCGGAATTTCTTACATTTCTCTTTTTGCGAAATAAAAAAATAAATAAGACACGTAAAATAAGTTTACCTTTTGAGTCTTAAACAGTTATTGAAATACCCCCAAACTGTACTTAATTACAATGTACAATAAATGTACTTATTTACTTTCCACTACTGCATACTGATTAGTGAAAAAGCTTTGTTAGACAGTAATTTTTAGAGATAGAAGTTCGTTATAAATCTTACATAGTCAGCTCATAATTGATTTGTAAATTACATGAATGATTATCCATTTATATTAAAACCAGTGAGAAACTGCTGCACTACATCTGTTGGCGGTCAAGAAGATGACTTACTTCAAAACTGATTTGGAAGATGGTTCATATGCCGTAATTTACCCAGACAGAACAGAAGTCATTAACATTCCTGGAACTTCCAAGCCATTCACTCTGCGATATTATAAAACGGAAATAGGAAAACTTACTCTTAATCTCTTTATATGTCTTAGGACAGATTAGAACATAAAAAGTGCTTGGTGTCTCAGACAAAGTAGATTTGATTTGTTTGATTTTAGGCTTGTCACCCATTAAATGTCACTAATCAGCTGTTTCCCCATAGATCAACAAGATGCATCAGACAAAGATGATGAAGTCCATGTGAAAAGCAAAAGTGTAGCAGAGTTTGAGCTTGCTGACACTGGTAGGTGTGTGTTTGTGTACAGGGACTAATACTAGCCAGTGGGTAATTTTGACCATGGAGACAAAAGAAGAAAGGTGTAGTATAGGCAAGTCAACTGCACTGGACAATACAACATTACAGGCTAATCTTAAATGTCTCCCCACTCTTTTTTACAAGTGTGTATTTTAGCGTGTGTGTGTATTTCTTAAAGTATTTTGTTTTTTAGTAGAATGTGTTAATTTGTTATTTAATCTGCTCCAGAGTACACCATCACAGAGCTATCTTTGAATCTGGAAGAATCTGGCTGTCTTGGAAACACATCAGTACATTGATGATGCAATATAGTAATATGATTTGAAATGAGATAAGATGTTCATGAATAGATGAGTTTCAATGTTAGGCTATACAAACAGCCAATTAATGGTGGCTGCACTCTGGCTTGTTTCAAAGCAAGTTCACAGGAATGTAAGTGAAGCTCCACTCTGGAGCAGACTAAACGCTGCTTTTAACTTTTTTACTTAATGCTTTTGAAAAAAAACAGTAAGTTTGCATTGCACAATATAGAGTATGTAGTTTGACTATGCCACACATTTGTTTTCCTGCTTTTGCTTGCATTAATAAAAACCTATAGGGGACCAAACGCCTCAGTAGCTAAAATTTGTAGAAAACCCTTTTTGTTTTGCTCTACAACCTAAGATTAATGGTGTATCTTTGAAATATTCACATTGAAAAAGGGAGGACTGACATAATAAATATGTTACAACAAAATTATACAAATTCTAAGAAGTGAAAAGACCAATGTGACCATTGCTGAACTACACCTGTGACACTGATTGATGGTCAGAATACATAACCCCCCCCCCCATCTAGACTGGACAGCATAAAAGTCAGACCCTGTGTGAATACTTAAATGCAAATTGCATGCAACATGTACAGATCAAGAAAAGGAAGTAAGGTCACTGTGGCCACAGGATGAATGATTTATTTATAGTTATAGTACTGTATTTTTTCAGCCCTGGGAATCTGGGCAAAAATGTACACCAAAAAACACTGCGGAGCAAAAAGTAATTTATATATATATATAATAACAAACCTTTGAAAAACAAATTGTTGAGCCACATTTGAAAGGGCTTTGACTGGTTTTGACTGATGTTATTCTGATCTTTGACCACATGATGTTAACATCTCTTCTTTAGTGTGCAACAAAACATTGTGTTTGTCACTAGTATAACTTTATTTATAATCCGGCTGATACAGCTGTATTCCAAGTATTGCCTATAGCCCTTTTCTATTACTGATTGATGATTCATTAATGTACAAAAATAAACATTCAAATTAGGAAATAGAAAAAGTAAATTAATTTAAATAATTGTGATTATTTGATTGACCGAAATACGTAGGGTATTAATACGGAAATGGCGTAGTGACGTGGTTGACGTAATGGGGGTGTGTTCCTTTATGTCCCGGCAGGTGCTAGCTGACTGTGGTCGGTGGACGGCCGAGAACGCTGCTAGCTGCTTTGGTTGCTGGAGGTTGGTAGCCGCTAGCAGCTGCCATGCACAGTAATCGAGAGCGGACGAGGGACGGTTACGTAGGGTATTTATACGGAAATGGCGTAGTGACGTTGTTGACGTAATGGGGGTGTGTTCCTGCTCCCGAAATTCCGCTAAATAGCAACAATTAAGATAATATTAGTTGCAGGTGAATTGATTTTAAAGCAGACTATTGGCTCAGTGCCACTGTACTATTGAATGGGAAAGTCTGTCCAAACTTTTGACTGGTACTGTTTGCAATATCTAATAAAAAAAACATAATTTTAAGATAATCTAGTTCCATGGGGAAGTGAAGGAGGGCATTTATTGAAATGCACCATAGGGCTAAACATAGAACTTCAAAATAAGATGATCTTGGCAGTTGTTAACATTGTAGCAAAGAGATGTGACACAATTGCAAAGCCTCTAAAGGATCAGGCTATACATATTCTAGAAGATATAATGATATTCATCTCCATGGGAACCTCCTCATATAGTACCACTTTCTAGTCAAGGCAATGGGAAAAACACACAAAATCTTTTTTACAAATATGTGTCACTCCCCTTGTGATGGAATTGGATGTTTGCCATGGCTCGCTTAAAGCTTTTCAATACATGCACAGACCTTAATGAAATATGGCATCTATATTAGCACAGATGCTTTTACATTGTAGCACTTGTGCACGTGTGCACAGAATCCCACTGTTTTCCATTTTTATTATAATTTTAGATCAAGAAAGATTTATGTGGAAAGGAAGGAAGCGTTGAAATCAATAGTGGTAACAAAGCTGAATTTCTAACCGGTCAGGACCTCCATCTCATTTATCTCTGATATTCTCACACAGATCACTTTATTACCTTGAAGGTGTCTGCAGGACCATGATTTAACATTTTCAGACTGTATTAAGAATTACATTTTATTTTATCTTTACAAAAATATCCAATTGACAAGTGTGGTGGTAATCTGGAAATTAAGAGTCTCTGAATCACCAAAGTCTTTTGAGTATTTATTAAGCTTTCTGCAGAAAGGTCCCGTTGACGTGCACTCAAGGGGTGTCACAGTCAAGAAGGGCAGGAAGAAGACTTGTTACACTGTCTTATTGAAAGCAAGTCTGTGAGTGCAGCAAAACCAAAACAAGTCAGCAGTCAGATAAGGAATCCCATAATAGAATGAATTCCCATGTGAAAGCAAGGACAGACAGAAAGACAGTTTCAAACCAGAGAATGATCAGGAGACAAATCTAATCCGCATGATACAGATTAATAATCAACATTATACAGATTAATATATATATATTTAAATTTCCATCACACAAGTCATTAGTTTAGACGATGATACCCAAAGTCCTCATAGATGACATAGAACAATAAGCTTGGGTCAAAATAAACTACAGCGTGTGCTAATGTAGGTAATGAAGGAACATGTTGCCCAATGCAATGGTATGGCTCACTAATGTGTTATGTTAATAAAGTTCAGAAAAGAAGTACAGAAGAATAGGACACATCAGGCTTTGGCTACATAGACAATACTACTTCAGTTCATTGTTGGTTTTTATGAAATTTGTTGACAATAACAAAGATTTAGAATAATATAGAATAGGAGCGCGATTATCTATGCTGCTTTTATTTAGTCACTTAAGGAAATAAATGATCAAAGATGTAATTAAGGACATGCCAATGGCACTCATTTGTGAAACCACAAGGGCAGAAAAAATTGTAGTTCAGAATAGTTTTTTAAATATATTCACAATATTACAAGTGCTACAGTATACGTTACTTGTGACTGATAGTTTAATTATATTATATGTTGTATAGACATGAATTATAATTTAATTCCTGCTATTTAATGCACTTTTAAACCTTCTGATATATTATTTGCACCTTTCTTCAATTAAATTTGCAAAGCAAATTTGAAGGACAATATCTCTCTCTTTGGTTGTCAGACTTTTAAATTGCTAAGTTAAATAATTAATTCCTTGTATTAAATGACTCATCCATTGCACATTCAGTTATGAAAGCTGCAGCATTTGTAGCCTTTTATCCTTTTTTGTGGGTTCATCTGTTTTTTTGTTTGAATGTTTTATGTCACCTGGTGTGTCTCTTTGGTTCAGCACTAATGGCATACATTAGCCACCCTGACAAAGCAAAGTTTTTTGCAGTTTTTTCGTATTGTAAAGAACATTAAAATGCTCAGAATGCTCACTCAGGATACCGAAGGTAGTGTTACCTTTTATCTGTAAAAAAAAAAAAAAAAATCAAAAGGAAGATATGAAAAACTCTTTAAGGCTGAATCAAACCACTACAGTGTAAATTGTTCTGGATGAGCTCCCAAAGCTGGTGTGATACAGTATACTGTACTACTCTACAAACACTGCATTGGTCCTGATACTAATGAGTAAAAGTTGAAAATAGGTTATTAAATTCTCATGTCTGTCTTTTGAAATTGGATGGCATTTCTTCCAGTGTGGCGATGAATCATTTTCATTTGCCTTAACACCACATTCCTCTCACTTATTTCAGTGTGTGCTCTGGAACGACATCGACCTTCGCAATGAGTTGAAAGTCACGGTGAGCGAGCCTCACCCTCATTAGCAGCCTGCACTCGCTGTCGTCTCACCGGGAAAAGACAAGCGGAGGAGGCCACGTCCTCCGAGGTGAATCGGGTGAAAGTGTCCCTGCACGCTTTCTCTGTCTCCAAGCTCGTCCTTGTCCCTTCCTCTGAAGCCTGAGCAGGGATAAAAATATCAGCAACATAAGGTGCCAGACAGGCCTTCGCCATCTCTGTGGGTTCTGGGTATTATTTTCTGCTCATTAGGAGGTATAACAAGATTTCACCCTTCTACATAAATCAAGTAAAGGCTGTGTGATGATAGCCTCTGTGACCTTAAGGCTTCTAATGAATCTGACAGGACACCGTTCCTGCCTCCCCTATCTCTGTGTGTGTCTGACAGTATTTGTCTGGTGTTGGTGGACATCCTGCCAATGCTTCCTGGAATATATGTGAAGTGACCATCGCGAAAAAAGTAGCGATGCCAACATCCATGTAAATGTACATCACCAGACCAATTCACAAATGCGAATTAGCCTGGCACATTTTCGATTTCCAAGGGGCTTTACCAATGGGCCCGGCCCAAATTATTCTGGATGCAATTGGATAGACCTACAGCCAATTAGAGCAGCGAAACGTGTGACACAGCGCTGAGCGAATCCTGTTGGAAGAACTGCAAACACACTTTCTTATCAACAACAGCTTTAAGTGCAATTGTTTGTTCTTTATTGAGAGAAAATATACTGTTTGCTTTGTTTAATACTGATGCTAGCAGATTCAGCAGCAGCAATGTTGGTTGTTTACAAAAATGCCTCAACAGGGCTCTGGCTGAATTAGAGGGGGACCAGATGCATCTGCCAGAGCAAATAAAATGTGAGTTTGCAGATTGGTCTGGTTCCCAGGCTAAGAAGTGGTAGAAACGTACAACAATTTTTACAGTTGCATTTATCAACCACTGTAGAATTGGTCACTAGAGGGCATAAGAAGTTGAACAAATGTTACAATTGACATTAAATAGAAAATAAACCCTTGCCTTCAGGTTGTAGCAGTAGTCGTGACTTTTTCCATCTGAGGAATTAAAGTCCAATTTGCTCTCATCTAATCAACTCCGGAGAAACATTTTTGCTGAGAACCAGCAGCATCTTACTGTAATTGGGGTAAACAGGATACTCTTCTCAGATGTACCTTCACATAAAAAATTTATCTTTTGTCTAACTTTCATCCAGGATTATATTTTAGTATTGGTAAAATATGACAACAATTGCCATGCCATTTTTTCAAACATGCTGTATCTAACTTCTAAAAGACTGTAAGAAATTAAGACTTTTGAGCTGTAGATTTGCTGAAATCTGTGGATTTTGGTGTACATCAAACCCATTCACATAACCCACGTGTATCTGTGATTTGTGATGTAATGAGATCATGTTGTCTACCCAAAATATCCAAAGAAGGTTGTTTGTTTCCAGATTTTTATGTTTTGTAAATTGAAAAAATCTTTTCATGTTAAGGCCTTTACACACCAAAGGCATTTTTTTCATGTAATTAATTTGCACATCAATATATTTTGATGAGTACTTTCACACAGTAAGTGAATATTACGCAGTGAGATTTTCTTTTTTCTGAGCTTTCAACCAAGCATGCTGTGCTGAATGGATGTCACATCACAACTCCAGACATGTTGATTGTTTGGGTTTCTCATCACCCTCTATTATATGACAAAGGACACAAAAACTATACTAAGACAATAAACTCAAGGACAACGTGTTGAGCAGCACTGCAGGATAGTGAGCAGAATATTGTCAAGTTCCCTTAAGTTTTGGTCTTGGCGTCTGCTTGAACTTGAAAAGCACTTGAATGATCACAGAGGACACATGGACCAATTCAATTCTTCTTTGGTTTGTTTATTTAAGTTGATTCGAAGTTGATGACATGTGTTTGTTCAGTTAAATTCAATTAGCTGAGTAAGATGAATTAACCGAGTTAGGTTGATAACCAGTAGCGTCCCTGTGGATCCAACACGCCGAAGCACTTTCAAAACACGGGCAATACTGACGTTACTCACAATCCACCTGTGCGCTCCCCCCCGACACACAAATACAATATATAATGTATTTATTATTTTATCCTAACTAATCTTCTCACAATACGATTATATGTTTTACATATTATTATATATTACATAAGTGTTATATTTTGGTTTATCTTGACTGACTTCACACCTCCCACTTGAGCTCCTGGTTTCTAAACCTGAGATCACAAGCCTAATCACTTTGCTGCTTTGTGATATCAGTCTGATCTTCTACAGGAAGCAAGACAACTAATCTCCTCACATCTCTATGGAGAACTGTACATGGAATCTTTTTAAAGAGTTTCTTGACTTTATTCTCTGTTCTCACTGCTCCTTCCTGGGCTAGTCTCTTGACTGGGACAGGGTAGCTTGGGAATGTTCTGACATACGCGTCTCTTACAACACCCTTCCTGTCATAGTTGGCACCGATGACACTGCCCAACTTATACTCTTATCCCCTCAAGGAATTCTGGTCAGCCAGCCAGACCACGTCCCCTGCAGTAACATTTCGTTCTTTTGTATGCCACTTGCTCCTCACGAAGACGTTTGGACCAGCCAGTTCACACCACTTCTTTCAGAACTTACTCACTTCACCCTGGATAACTTTTAATCTTTTGAAGGGGTAATCTTTGTCCTCAAAACTTCCTGAGTCCCCCCTTGGTCCAGCCCTTCCCAGCAAGAGAGTGTTGGGACTGATATACCCCACACAATCTTCTTGACTTTTTGCTCTTGCATCTATGGGTCTCTCATTTGACAAATTCGCTGCCATGTAGAGAAAGGTCTGAAATCCCCCCCATGTAAGTGTGCCATCGCCTCCTAGGCTATGCAAAGCCCTCTTCACAACACGGACAGCTGCCTCTGCTGCTCCATTTCTGTGGGAAGAGTCTGCAGGATGGATTCTCCAGGACCACTCTGTGCCATGCTTGGCAGCCTCCTCCTCTAGTTCTGTTTTTTCCAGGTGGTTTAGAAATCTGTAAAAGTCCTCAAGGGCAGGTTTGGCCCCCACAAAATACGAACCGGATCTGACCACAACTTAGATCGCTGACAACATCCGTATGAATGGCTCTTGACGCCATGCAACAGAAGACAATCCCCCAGACTTTGAGTCTTACTCTCTTCCTTGCCTCGTCTCTTACTTCATACGGTCCGAACAGGTCCAAGCTTGTGAATTCAAATGGTAGCTGATCTTACCCGCTCGGATGGGAGGTCACCCATTATCTGCTGACACTTTTTAGCCCTTGCCTTCCGGCAGATAACAATGCTGTCTAGAACTTTCTTAGCCAATCGTCGGCCCTGAATTATCCAGGCCTTTTTCCTCATCTTAAGCAGAGTTCCTGCTACTCCTTCATAATTTTCTTTGTGGGCCTCTTGCACTATCAATGTAGCTATCCAAGCCTCATAGGGCACAATCGGTACTGTAGTTTTGTCTTCATTTAAGATTTGAACTTGCCTCCACAGAGTAAAAGTCCAGATTCTTCATCCCTGAACACTACTAGTCTGTTAAGAGTAGTGTCGGGAAAAGCTACACCCTCTTGGGCTGCTAGAAAAAGATCTCTGAGAGCATCTTCATGTTCCTCTACTGTCAACACAGCTTCTTTGGTTCTTTGAATTCCTTTGCCTCCCACTTTACTTGACTGGTGGCTTGACTCTTTCGGTCCAGCCACTTCTTGGTGCCTCCCCACACCCAGGCAAAGATTTTGCATAGTCTAAGCAAGCTGCTGAAATTCTTTACCTCAACAAAGCCTTTAATTGCTCAACCACCAGGACTTCTTCCTGGCATATCTTCTCCCGGCACTGTTCTCGGCTTTCTTTCAGAGGTACTTTGGTCAGGGATCCGTTTAGTTTTGTCAACTATGTTCTTTGACTCATCTCCCTCCACTTTAGAGGCTTCTTGGAGGAGGAGATCTTTCTTTCTCAGAGCTCTTGTAAGCGGTGCGGAGAATACCTTCCTCTGGAGCTTGTTTACACCTTCTCTAGCTCCAGCTGCAACCTCTTTTGCTGACTTTATTGGCCAATCCTCCACTGGCCATCTCAGGAACTCTGGCCCCATCTGCCATGCAGAATTCTCCTTCAAATCTTCAGGAGTAGCTCCCCTTATAATATATAATATCAGCAATATTTAGCTCTCCTGGGATCCACCAGGAGTGTACATGTGTAATGCACATCACAGCACCATAGGTGTTGTCACTTCCATCTGAGAAAGTGATTCCTCATGGTCTTCCTCTCCAACCTGATAGTGTGAGACTTCTGTGAAGACTTCTCCTGCCCCCCCCCCCCCCCCTTTTCAACCCACACGTTCAAGGCAGATGACCACACGGAGTTGTACA
>JAVQJL010032818.1:0-45148 GCA_036024295.1 Nannoperca obscura
TGGTTCAGGTGTTGTTTCTGAATCTTGCCTAGGTGTTTGTGGTTCTGGTGCAGGTCCTGGTTCAGGTGTTGTTTCTGAATCTTGCCTAGGTGTTTGTGGTTCTGGTGCAGGTCCTTCACCACAATTGCACGGTTTAATCTGAATGATGTTTTTAATAAGATCGGCACTGGGGAAGTTGATGCTTAAAATCCCTAAGCAGCCTTGGTTTTTGGAGGTTTTCTTATGTTGTTCCACAAATGTATAAAGCCTCTCGTTAACTTTTTCAGCCAATGTTTTAGGACTTTTGAGAGTTGATGCTGCAGTTTCTGTCAGGACAATGTGATGGTCACAGAGGCGTGACTTCATATGCTTTATTTTGTCTTCAACGTGTTTTAGCTCATTATATTCAAAGAAAAATGATTTGTGGTTTTCTGTTCCAGCATGAAACGTGTCACTTCGGAGAAGAACAATCTTGCCTCTTGCCTGTCTCATGTTTGGTTCTGAGAACATGGTCCATATTTGATTTTTGAACTTTTTAATAACTTTATTCATCAGTTGTACGACTTTCTGCTGTTTAAGCCCATGTAGGCTCACTTTGATTAGCACAGTCTCACTGCTATGGAATTTTAAGAAATCAAAAATGGACTTCAGTACTTTATCAAATGTAATTCGTTTCCAAAGCACCAAGTGACTATTCTGAATATAAACATTGTTTTGGTTAGGCAGCCAATAACCAGCATGCAAATCAAAATACCGTATTCCCATTTTAAGTTGCTGTTCCAAGGTCCAAACTTGACATTTAACAAGTGGTCCTCCATATAACGATAAGCTTCCGTGTGTTCCAGGAATGGAGATAGCAGATAATGGAGTTTCATCAGGTATAGCCTTCATCCAGTTCAAGTTATACAATTGTGGATTTATTGCTGGATTATCATTGAAACCTGTTCCTGAACCTGAACAGGAGGTTATTCTGGTGGGGGAAAGAGAGGATACTTGCTAATTTGAATATTTATTCGGAAAGTTCAACATCAGAAAAAGGTTTAAATGGTTCTTTAACAACAGGAAAACAAAAACAGGAAAACTTTCCAAATATGAAAGAAATATTTGCTGAAAAGTGGTGTGATGAAGCATATTCTTTTATGTACAAGAGGGACATATAGTGATAAAAATTAACAGACAATACAATTATAAATATTAGGTTCGACTCACATAAAGAGAAGACAGAGGTAATGATGGATCCCCATAACTGGTTTGTTGATTAATCTATGTTCCGTTGAGCTCAATCAGGATTTGTTCAGCTCTCTTTCCCAGATGTGCTTACATTTTTGTCTCAACTGTCAATTTGTAAAATGTTTCACAAGCCTCGACAAGCTTTTAGCTGAAGACATGACTGTGACCAATAGGCAATTGTCTCCCTTGAAGTGAACTGCTGTAACAGTGCGCATAAAGATAACGTTTCATTTGCATGTTTCTACTCTCTAATCTTTTTTTTGGAACGGGAGGGAGAGGGAGAGCAAGGAGACAAAGATGTGGGCATGTAAACGGGGTGAACACATCCTGTAATAGTTTAGCTTGTAACATGTGGCTTCAGACTTGTGAGGTTGCAAACCAACCAGCAAAGACTCCAGTCTATGCTAAGCTATGCTAACCGGCGTCTGGCTGTACCCTTGTTGCTGTACATATATGAGTGTTATCGTTCTTCTCATTTAGTTCTAATAAGCACATTTACTAAAATGTTAAATTATTACTTCAATGCTACAGCATACAATGATGTTTTAGAAAGGAGCGTGTCCACATCTTTGTGTTTAGGGAACACCCTTTCCTGTTTCAACATAAGTATCTGAAGTACAAAGCATGGTCCATAAAGAAATGGTTTTTCATGATATGAGGTTTAAGAATCACATGTGAGTGTAATGGGTCCACATACTTTGTTTATGTTACCTCATACATTTGGCCATATATAGTGTTCAACAGATTTGGTTTCTAAAGCCTTACTTTCATGTTTGCATCATACTGTAAATAATCATCAACAGGCCTATAAAGCACAGACTCGATATTCAGTAGGTTTTGTTGTCTTTTTCCAACATAGACACACAGTAGCTCTTCCCTTCTGTGGTTGGTTGCACTGTGGCACGTCATCCTTATCCTGGCCAATAGGCTTTTCTCTGGCCTTTTGCTGATCCCCTTCTCTACCACCTGTTGCATCTTAGTACAACAGGTTATCTGCAGAATCGTGATCAGATAAGACTTAGCATGGACAATTTGTTGCGAGTAGCAATTCGAAACAGGAACAATCAGATACAGACAATCAGATAATGCCTTTGAAATGACAAGAGTGCTTTTGACCAGCAAGGGGCTCAACTGCTTCTAACGTCTACTTCTTCACCAACTTTTCCCCAGGAGTTAATCCCTTCTTTGTCTTTGCAAGATGTCTGTAAGAACTCTCCCCCTGGTTTTCATTAATCTTGGTGGAGAGATGCTTTACATACTGGACCAACGGCTGCGAGCTCACAACACGTCTGAGGACAATTCAGAGAAAGGTAGAGGTAGATAGAGAAGTGACGTGCTCCGTGGGTGTGTATGTGTTTAGCCTCCAGGTATCCCTCCTCCTGACAAACTGTAGCTGTCAGATGTCAGTTTATAAACAGAAAACATGCATATTTTATTTCTCATGCACCACACCTCAGATGACAAGCCTAATATCTTTCTTTTCTTTCTTGGGAAACTCGAATGCAGGAGTGTGGTCAGAAAATGACAGAAAAAGAGGTATCCATGCCATACTTTAGCTTGTTATTGTTTAGTCCACTCCATCTCTCCCTGTAGTGTCTACTATTAGCTGTAATGCTAATTACTGTACATTAAGGTCCATTGTGAGATACAGTAGTAGCTGCTAGAAAACATACTAAAACAGCTAAATAGCTACAACACAGTAACTACATATTTGATCAAACGTGAGTTAGGCAGGAATCTGACTTTTTGTAATCCGTTTTACCATATAAAAAATGATGACGCTATATAAAAGTAAAATCTTCATGAAAACACCATGTAAAAATGTAATAGAGAGACAGACAGCTAGCTAAAGCAGGAGAGTTATATCAACTATATCAAGTGTTAGCTAGCTAGGGAGATAGCCACGCCTAGCTATTTAGCTAGCTGTCAAGATGAAACTAAATTAGCTTACCAGGTGTACTGAAATTGTAAAAATAAAAGAACAATTTTGATAACTAAGATGTTGGTAATTTAGTTTTTTATTTCACATAACTACATAAAACAGTAGCTTTTCCATTCGTCATGAAACAAACCTAATTAGCTAAACTGCTAACAGCAACTAGCTTGGCAGAGTGAAACTGCCATCTCGGTTTCTGATTCTTGTGGAGTTCATGTTATTAAGTTACATTTCATTCCTATATTTAAAGGTATTTTATTGTAGATTAATGTATTATTTATTTCCACATATACTATACAATACTTGGCAAGACATTGTCAAGACACTGGCAAGATAGAGATACATTTAATCCCTGTAATGGACTGGAAAATAATCTATAAAAGTTTATAATGAAAGAAACAGAAAGTAACACATTATGTTTGTAGATACTGTGATTTTTGTGATAATCGTCGAGTGTAGTTTTTGTGTCTTATATAGGTTTTTAATCAGCCTAAAATGCATAAAATAAAGGCATAATAACCTATATGTAGTTTGCAGACTAAACCTGTGAAACAATTTTTTCCCTTTTACGCTGCTTACTGTTGTTTGTCTTTGTAAAGCAGTATAGCCCAATGAGGACAAGCAGCTATAGAAACATAGTATTAAAGTTGCATTTACATTTAATTCCATGTACAGTAGACCTAAAACTTCCAATTGCAAATTTGAGGCAGAATTAACCACTGCTCTGCTTTTGTCTATTCCCTCATTCATAGTTATGAATGACATCGTTGGTACGATGTTTAGTAAAGCCTTTATGGATGAACTTCTCAAACCTCAGCAGCTGTATTCTCACAGGACCATGAAGACAGTGCTAACTCGGTTAGCACACGCATCCATCATGAGGCTAAACCCGGCCAGCATGGACAGAGTAAGTACAAAGTAATAGAAAGAGATGTTGTATTGTATGAGTAGAAGTATCTTAGAGAAAGTCCAAGTTCTTAAGAGCAAGATTGAGTCAAGTCTTTAAGGGAGTCAAGCCTCAAAATATGTCATATATTCAAATGTTCTGTCTTTTTTTCCTCCTCTAGCTTTATGAGTTGATGGTCATGGCGTTCAAATATCAGGTTTTCCTTTGTCCACGGCCAAAAGACTTGCTGCTCATCTCTTACAATCACATAGATTCTATCAGGGAGTTTGTAAAAGACACTCCTGTGGTTGTGAACCAAGTGGACGAGACACATAGGAAGATCATTGAGGTACATTGACAGCTGTTATTAAATCAAACTTGAATTATCACACGCCACTACTGAATTCTTCTTATTAAAGTCTTTAAATCCAACACAGCTTTAACACATATCATCAGAGGATACAGTTCACTGCAAAAAATATACTGTCCGGTGTGTGTTTCCGTTTCTCCTGTTGTAGGTTTACTCATCTTTATCAGAAGGTGAATTCCAGCTTCTCAGACAAACCCTGCTCATATTTTTTCAAGACATGCATGTTCGCGTGAGTCCTCAGCTTTTTACTCATCCCTCCCCACACAAGTGGGATGAAAATAAAACAGCTTTTTTTTTTATGTATTATTATTGTTGATTTTTTTATTCCCTCCTCTTAGGTGTCACTTTTCCTCAAAAGTCAAGTCCAGAATCCCAACGGACGTTTTGCCCTGAGGACATCAGGTCCAGTACCTCATGGGATGGATGTTCCAGGGCTTATTAGGTAGGCAGCTGACGAGCAACAACATGGCCAACAACATGTGTCCTGATCGTTAGAAATCTGTTGAACTATCAAATATTGGGCTCTAGCTATCTGTGTACATAAATCATGACATACAAAGGGCTGACAGATAATGTAACATGATCCAAAGTCTTGCCCTCAAGGTCATTCAAGGTCCCCAGAGGATGAATCCTAATGATTCAGGTGTGTGTGACCTCAATCAAGCACCAAGAGGTCAAAGTATTTATTTAACTAGTGAAACATTTGTCCAAATGTTTTTCATATATTTAAAATATATAATAAAATAGAATATATTTTAGTTTATAATTAAAGACTAAGGACATTCCTGTCAGCCTCAACTGTTATCTGTATTTTAGTTTAGCAAATTAGCGACTGTGCGAATGCTAACATACTAAACTAAGATGGTGAACATGGTAAACATAATACCTAACGTTTGCATTTAGCTCCAAGCACAGCTGCGGCTGTAGATTTTTCTTACTTTAACATTACATTTATAAAAATATTTTTACAACATGTAACTGTAGGCTAAAGTAGCTAACAGAGTGTGCTTCTAAAGTTAAGGCTAATGTTTTTTAACACAACTAAACTGACGATTTATTGCTTAGCTTCTTTACTTTGTAAACAGATTTTTTTTTTAATAAATCTTTTTTGTCAATTTATGAGTTAGCAACCATCCAAAAATGTATTTGACTTGCACACTTGGGAAAGTGTGTGTTCACTCGGTAAGGGGTTTTACCGTTTCAAAACTAAATATAAATCTACATGACTACATTCCTCTGATTGCTTGTAGGATATATCTCAATATTCCAGTGTCATCATCTGCTTCCTGTTTCCACAGGACGTTTGACAGAAAGGGCAGAGAAGTGAGACGAAGTGAGTTTCCCACAGGAGGAAGTTACACCAGCCCCATCAGAGAGGGATCTTTTGAACTGCATGGAGACAGAGTCACCAGACTGGGCCTGAACATGTACGTATGAACTGTATACTGCTGCACCTTAATGAAGGTTTAACCCATAGCTTTATATGGGTGACAGAATATAAGTGTATTAGAACATGACACTGCTGTGTTTTGTGTTTCATGAACTAAAGATACACTGTGAACCATCCAGAGGAGACACGCACATCCAAGGCTCCCTCTGTCAAGGTATAATATGGAGGGTTCTAGATAAGAAGATCTATCCTGCATCACATTGATGGTTTTCTATAATATTCTCTATAGTGTGCCACAGTATCTATGGAGAGGGTTAGCTTTGGGAAAGACGTGTACTGCATCTCTTCATCTCCAGCCGGACTAAAATAGTGAAGTTCAGAATTTGTGTTCAACCAACAGCATAACTTTAGGTTAACCTGCAAAAAAAAAACACAGAAAAGAAGTGAGCAGTGTATTCAGATCCTTTACTGAAGTAAAAGTACTAATACCAACCTGTGAAAATACTCCACTGCAAGTAAAAATCCTGCATTCAAAATGCATAAAAGTGTTATCAGCAAAGTAAAAGTACTCTTTGTGCAGAGTGGAGTATAAAGTAGCAGAAAATACTCAAGTAAAGTACAAGTGTCTCGAATTTGTACTTAAGTACAGTACTAGTAGTTACATTCCACCACCGCCATTGTTTTATAATACATCCATGCTTACTGGCACACCTACATGCAAAGAAGATGGAAAATGGCTGCATTTATACAGCGCTTTAAACCAAAGTGCTTTACAATGTGCCTCTTACACGCCCATTCACACACACACACACACACACACACATACACACATAGCGAGCTGCTGTGCAAGGTGCTGGTGTAACCATCGGGCTCGAACAGCCACCCCTGTGATTAGTTAATGACCCGCTCCACCTCCTGAACCACAACATGTTATTAGTTACACCTGTGCTCTTCCATCTCTGACAAAAAGCAGCTCAAATTTTTACACAGATATAGAAATGCAATTCCAGTGGTGCAGCGTACTGTATGTTGAGGTACTTGTACTTCACTAAATACTTGGACTCCTCTACATTTCAGCAAGAAACATTACACTATGCTTGTATGACAGCTTTAGTTATTAGTTTAATCGTCTTATGAAATATGATGCATTGTTGGAGATTAAACTACCTAATTGTATATTAAGTAGTTGAAAGTATCTTTCTCTCGATCACCTACAACATTAAGATGCTGCTTACATATTAATACATCAGAAATAATAATAACATTATACAATATTTAGTGATATGTAAAGATAAATTCTGCATAAGCACCTTTATTTTTGTTACTGTAAGTCATTTTGTGTACTTTTATTTAAATAATATTTTGTAAGCAAGGCTTTTACTTGTAACTGAGTGTTTTTACAATGATATTGTCACTTTTACTTGAGTTAAAGATTTGGATATAATTCTCTCCTCACATTACTTATACTTTTGATTATGCATGTAACCATCTTCCTGTTCATGTATAACTTCCTGAGCACCTCCATCCTGCTGCAGGCACATGCCACCCCCAACCTGCTGGCCAAAGAGGAGCTGAACCTGCTGTCTCGTCTGATGGGCAGCATGAAGGCCGAGAACACGCCCAAAGCTGAAACTGGCTTTCGGATCAACCTGTTTATTACGGACGAAGAGGAGGAGGAGGCGTGAGTGCTTTTCTGTTCTGGTCTTTGTCTTTTCTCTGCAATTAAATTAATTCCCACAAAGAGGACATTTACTTTGGTCCGCAGGGGAGCTTCAGGTGGAGCTGAGGAGTCCTTGTTTGGAGTGATAAACATTCAAGCGATGCAGGTAGGGTGATACGGTAATGCTGTAGACTGTCACCAAACAGCTTCTAGTTATAATCAGTAAGAAACAGCAGCATGTTAAAAACAGCAGTCAGTGATGTACACACACCTCCTTATGCTGACATATACTGTAATTGAAATTAATTTGTATGACCTTTTTAATAACGGCGCTGGTTTGTTAATTATGAATAATGGGAGCAGTCGAGATGTTTGGGGTTTGTTTGACTCAGGATGAACAGGCTGCGACAGAGCTGGCTCGAATCTCCGGGCAGTTTGCAGAACGAGAAGAGTCGCCTGAAAACCCCAGCAGCAACAAAGGAGACGACCTGCTGGCCATGATGGACGACCTCTGACTTGCTCTTGAATTTCTCTTGGAGATTAATAAAGTATCTATCTATCTATCTGTTGTGTTGTTTCAATGACACATTTAGTGTTTCGACTTTGCTTTACTGCCTAACTCTCAGGAGTGTTTATCTCAGGTCAGATCACATCACTGTGAGCTTCTGTTTAATATGCAAAATATGCAGTTGTTGATGTATTCAGTTCTACACTCTGCTGTTAAACATAGATAAATATAAATGACTACTGTAGCACCTATGCACTTACTGACATTAGACAAAACACTTTTTAACTTATTTAGCTATGTTTTTAAATTACTAGCACTTGGAAAAGTATCACATGAATTGTAAAACCTGCTATATTTGATAATGTATTTTCTTTAAAATAATTTAATGTTTTCAATAAAGCATTTATTCATTTTTTTTGTTTGTGTTCTGTTTTTTTAGATTCAATGTAAGACATCATTAGTCATTATGATGCAGATTTAAGCAAATACATACATACATATCACATTTCCCAAATATCCCACTTTTTTTGCATTATAAATAACTTACAGAAAATATATTGTTAAAATGCATGCTGTTTGCAAATGTATGATTGTATTTATTCCTTGTATTTATCAGATTTTTGCTTGATATGGTATATTAATTGCTATTTTATCAATTTCATCATTTATGATTCAATTTATCTTTTATATTATGTAATAATAAGTAGTATATGTATATGTAATATAAGGGATATTATGTTATATATTATTTTATATATCATAATTCTGCCTTATATATTTTCCATGTCCAGCTGTTATCCTGACCAGGACACAGGACTGTGAAAGAGATAATTTTTTTGTGAAGCCCTTCCCTGGTGAAATAAATGTATATACATTTATGGGACATGTATTTATGTATTTACATATGAATATAGTTGTATCAAATGGAGAATTGTCTTATTTTCTACAGTATTCAGGATATTAAACATTAATATATTCTGGTATCACGCTGTACTGTGTTAGTAGCAGCCTGCAGAGGGCGCTGTCGTTTTGTGTTGAAGCGAATCAGCGACGCAAAGTGAAACGTCATCACGCTGCGCTTCCGGGTTCGAACTTCTTGCGGGAAAAAACAACTTTATGAGGCATTTGAACGGTTTGTAGCTACCTGTAAAGGTTTAGCGCTGGGGTTTCACATGAAATGAGGATATAACAAATGCAGGTAAATGTCACACACAACATAAAGGAGTGACCGTATGATATGTGCTCTCTTCAGGCTCGCTGCTAAAGCTAACAGAAGAGCTTGCTAGTTTCACTTCTTCCAGCGTCTCTCTAATAAAAGTGCTCCTTTTGAGGCGAAGATGGATGAGCGAAACCAGCTGCATCCTCTGTAATATCCTCCATATATCTATACCGGTATCACGTCGTTTCTCACCCGTTTTGTCGTTTTTTGCTCGCTGTCAGTTTTTGTAAGATAGAGAAACAGTTATATGTTGTTTTCTGACAGCAAACATGTTTTGGACCGACACTGATGCTGCCTTATAAGGCTAGTATTAGCCCATATCAATAATGTATTGTATAATAATATAATAATGTATACCAAACGAGAGCTTTTTCATGAGAGTTCTTGCAAGTTTGTTATTAAAAATACTAATATTCTCTGTCTACTGTTTGTTATATATATTTCATTTCTATGAGTAATAATATCTTGACCTTTTTTAGATCTTGTTCTGTTAAGCTGAAGTGCTCAATTAAAAAGTGGCTGCATTTTTGCCTGAAAAGTGCTGTATAAATAATATTATTATTATTATCCTGACAAAGCTACTTCTGCAGTTTTACAGCTCTTCTCAGCTCCGTTTTGATTAGAAAGTTTCACGTTTTCTAGTTTTTGGTTTCTGTTTACTTTAGTTTTTCTTTAATGACCACAGGACTGTAGACAAACATCAGTAAAATATTACACATAAATAACAATTCTCAGTTTTGCCAATGAATTGTATAGTTTTAGCTAATCTTCTGCACGTGTGCAGGTATCCCTGACCTTTGGAGATCCTCTTCATCAGAGTCCATGGAGTCACAGGGAACTGAATCCCCGGCATCGAGCTCGGGGCCAACCGAGGTCATCAACTCCATCCGGGAGCGCACAATCGCAGAGAACAGCATGGTGGTCCTGCTGCAGGGCCTGCAGGGAGAGGTGACCACGGTGGACCTGAAGAACGAGAGCACGGCGCGGGGCCGCGTGGTCAACGTGGACGCCTTCATGAACATCCGTCTGGAGGACGTACTCTACCGGGACAGACGGGGTCAGCTCACCCAGCTGCAGGACCTGTTCATCACCGGCAGGAACGTCCGCTATGTTCACATCCCAGACCACATGGACATAATAAAGACCATGCAGAGCCAGCTGGCCAGGATCCACCGCGTCCGCAACTTTGCCAGTCACGGAGGAGGCAGAAAAGAGTACGCCAAGAACACAAAATAGCTTCTTTTGTAGTTCATAGCGGGATTCAAAACTCCGTTGGGTACGGCTTGTGCCAGACAAGATCGAAAATACAAGCACTACACTAAACCAGCAGTTTTTGTTGTTGTGACATCGTTGATATTTTTCTTTTTCTATTTTTCTTTAAGTGGTCACAAGCTGAAAAGGTTGACAATAATAGTCTGATCAGTTTGGGTTTTTTGAGGCTGATACCAATAGTATTTTTTCAGAGTTCAAAAGTCTAATAAAGTATATTAAGTGATACTCTTTTTTTTTTTGCATAAATAGCAACTAACTGTTTTCTTTAATGATTAATCTGCCGATTATTTTCCAACTTTTAATCTCTTTCTTGAATGTAACAAATCTGTGAAAAGTGACCTTTATAATTTCCTAAAGTTCAACAACGTCTTCTAATGTCTTGTTACATCTGAGATATTTAGTTTACATGATAATAAACTAAGAAAAGCATCAAATACTGACATCTGTGAGACCAGAGAACGACTGAAACATGACCGAAACAATCGATTATCAAATGTGTGTTGTCTTTGTGTTTTTGTAATCCAGTAATCTCAGTTTATTCTGAAAATATTTTGAAAAACACACATTAAGTATGAATAAAGATGTTTACAATGAACCCCCCACAAAAACATCTCTGTTCCGGCACGTGACCGCTTTATAAAAATAAAAAGCTACACAATTAGCAGGTGTGTCGGTGTGTTTGTGTCACGCACCACAAAGCGCATCTGTCTGTCTGAAACCAGCCCGAAGGTAATACCCGCCCGTGTGCAGGAAAACATTCGCCATGATCAGTGCAGGTCGCAAACATCTCGGCTGCGCGCGCCAGTGATCTGTCGCCGCGCCGTGATTGGTCCCGCGACATCCGGCCGGGCGTGATGGGACCGCGTTCGGCCAATGGGAAGCCGCGGAGCCCGGGTGAAAGGAAGAGAGTGTTTCACTTGGAAACCGCCGTCGTCCCGTGTTCTCCCGACGCACAAGCACCGTTGAGAATTTGAGGAATTTGCTGTGGGGTGTGTTGTTCCTCCACGGTGTCAGGAAGAGGACAGGCCTGACATAACACAGGCGGAGGCAGAGAAACCCTCCACTGTGGATGCATTTATCCGCCGTGTCATTTAAGCCGAGCGAAACGCATTCAATCAAGAGCAGCATGCACACAGGAATGTCCCTTGGCGGTGGAAGCATTGTTTGGGTTGTGGCCTCGGTGTGTTTTTTAGGGACATATTTTGCTCTTGAGAGCGTCTGAATGACAGCAGCCCACATAATGACTGCTTACTGCTCTGCTGAAAACACGGCCGAGTGCCACATCAACACTCACTACACTCAGAATAGCACTTTACAGAGGCCCGACCGCATAAACAACCCTTTTACAACACATTACACGGCCTGATGCAGTGCCACAGACTCCACCTGTGGGCAAAGAAGTACTCGCAAAGTATAAGTACAACAACTTGAAAATACTCCAAACAAATTAAAGTCTCATTGGAAAAATGTATTTAAAGCCTTAAAAGTAAAGGTCCTTTACTAAAGTACTTCTTTTACTGTTAATGCTGATAATACTTCTGTACTTTTACTTTAGGGTTTTAAATTAAGTACTTTTTACTTGTTTAATCCTCAAACAACTATTTAAATGTAGCTGTGGGAACATCTTTAGAGGTGAAATGCTAACAGCTTACAGACATCTGAAATGTAACAAGGCGCCACAACTAGACACCGTTCATTTGTGATGAGTCAAAACGGTTGAGAAGCCCCGGATCAATCAGAATGCATCGTTTATTCTACTTTAATTGCCTTCAATTTCTTTTATTTAACCAGGTTAAAGTCTTTTTTAAGGGGGCAGCATGAAACTATTGTTACAACAATAAATACAAACGTATATATCCAGTTAAGATACAGTTAAAGGGTAAAGACAAAAAAGATCAAATGTAGTGAAGTTGAAGTAGTAACTAAGTTACAGCACAGGAGTAAATGTACTTAATTACTTTCCACCACTGGACGCCACCTGTTCGTCTGCAGTTTCCTCTGCTCTCTTGTTTCTTTTTTCCCTTCCTCACGTTAAGATTAAAATACAAAGAGCTCAATTAATCCAAGAGCCCCCGAAGCGCCCACGGCAGCCGACTAGCTATTTCCTGTCCCACCCTCCTGGCTCAGCAGCGAACAGACCTCACTGTTTGTGGATCACCTCCCTCTGGTCAGCTGTGCAGCAGAGGCAGGAGAAACCCCAGAGATTTCTATAAGAGTAAGGACTCCATAGTGCGGTTTGCATCTCGGGGCTTTTATTTTGGCGTCACATGCCAGTGGTACACGCGTGGGTTTGAACTCATCTCTCAGGAAAAGGAAACACCTCCTTTCCTCAACACCAGGAGCATTTCTGGCTGGTCCTCCTCCTCTGGAGGATGAGAGGGAGGGGATCGTAGTGCTCCTTCTGCGACAGTCCAGCAGCAACACCAGCTCCTCTCACTGCCTCTCTGTCCACATTATGGGATGTTATCTGAGTGTTGGCTGACAGATCAGGTCTAAATTATTTGTTTTCCAGCTGTGCAGCGTTCATCCAGGACTGAGGTGAGTTATTGTCTGACTTCAGATGATGTTCATGTTTATCTTTTACTCTTTTTCTTCAAATATATACAGTTTTCATGTAAAAGAAGAGTTTATTGCACATTACAGGGGGCTTCCTGTCAGACCAAACTCACATTTTAAAACATTTTCACAAATATACTGCAGTTGCTCTGCTGTCAGACTATAAACAAGGCAATAAACTAGTTTATTAGTAGGGTCTGCACCATGTTCTTTACAATACCACAGACCATAAACATCTTTAAAGGAGCAGTGGCTACAAAGTGCCCAGAATCATCAACACTTTGAACACAAATTGAAGGAGAAAACCCAGCTTGTTTCATGTGTTCTCATATTTTCTTGAGACCTCTTTTTATCCACTTTCTTCTGTGCTTGATGGAAGTGTTTTTGACAGCAGCTCCGTCTCTGAGAGACTGTAAACATTTAGTGGAAACAGGGTTGGCTACTGTTAAATACGTCTTATTTTAAATGGTTTCAGGTTTCCTTTTTTGACTTGAATAGGATTATCTAAGCAGGAAGTGTGGGAGGGTTGAACGGGAGTGCATTTTATGGGTTTACATAAACAGCTACAGCTGCCGGCCTTTGCATGTGTATAGTTAAGTCGAGAAGTTATTGGACTTGTCTGGTAAAGTTAGGTGTTAAATCTGTCTGCACGAAACTGCGGCTGCATAAAATGGACATTTGTCTCCCTCTGGTATTTGTGATGTGCTTCCAGCTCGGACAAACTTCACCACAGACGGCCTGCAGCTCTGTGGAGTTCTGCATAAACACATATGCAGAGTGTCGTTCTGTAAGTGAGAAAACAGAACTGCAATCTGCAAGAAATTGCAAGGAATCTTTAAAACTTATCAGTGTTGTTTGTACAAAAGTCTCCATCGTATCCCTTCTGTTTGTAGTTTAGGCCTAAAGATGTTCTTTTCTTAAAACGAGAGAAAAAGGTCTGCAAGTGCAGTTAGATGAATTTAACAAGTTGTTTTTTAATAGACTTGTTAAATATATATTCGTAATATATATCGTATATATTGTACGATATTATAGTGGAACTGTATTTTAGTTTGAATGTGTTGTATTTGATAATGTACAAAGATCATCTGTTCTTAGATTTAATGCTCTTTTGGATTCTGCCATTGGCAGCGATGTTCTTACTTACAGCACTTGTGACTCATCTCTTACAAGTTTGATGAGACATCTTGTTGTTTTCCATCATGGTTCTATGCACTTTATGTAAAGCTCTTATTTGGTAATGTAATGTAGTGTCTGGAGCTTGAAACATGAAAGAATAATACGATGGGTCACTGCACAACAATCAAGAGTATTTAAACTTGATTTTGCAGTGAAACAAAGTGATTGGCTTTGGAAACAAGTTGAAATATTCTCTCCACTAGCGGATTATTCCCCTCCTTTTAAAGAAAGTCATGTTTGCGCTTTCTTACCGAGAATCAGATGGGAAGATGGATACTATTCTGTAAAAATGAAGCTAAAACCAGCAGCCAGTTAGCTTAGCTTAGCACAATGACTGGAAACGGGGGGAAACAGCTAGCCTGGCTCTGTCTAAAGGAAACAAAATCCACCTACCAACATCTCTAAAGCTCACTAATTAACTTGTTATAGCTTGTTTGTTTAATGTGTACAAAAACTGGCATGTAAAAACAACTACTTTACATGAGATTGTGTGTCAAAGTATTTCTTGGTCAAGAGAAACTGCCTTTCAACTGCTGCAAGAAACCCTGTAAAACAAGATTTTTTAAAAAACCAACAAATATAACATGAGGATTAGTGAGCTATAGAGGTGCTACTGGTCAGATTTCGTGACCTTGGACAGAGCCAAGCTAGTACTTTTCTCTTGTTTCCAGTCTTTATGCTTTATTATACTGGCTGCTGGCTGTAGCTTCATGTTGAGACGTATGAGTGGTATCAATCTTCTCATCTAACTCTCAGCAAGAAAGCAAATGTATAATCCAAAATTGTCAAACTCTTATATACAAGACTCAAAACAACAGGAAAAATATGACTTGATAAAGTGAAAACTGCAGCGCGATAAATGCTACAAGTCTGATAAACAGTCTGACAGTGGGCACGTAGAAGTACTGGGTGTAAAGGTCAGTTTTTAAATTCACGGTTTGACTTTACACCAGCTAAACCGAAAACTAAATTGCCCACTTATGCTGTTAAGGTCTGGGGGGCACAAATTGAGGGTGCAGATGGAGTCGTGCTCCTTCTGACTGTGAGTTAAATGTCGAACAGAAGGCAGCGCTGGTCCAGACCCGCTGGTTCCCATGAGTCAATGGACCCCGAGTAAGCCACCAAAGCGACTACTAGTGTAATTGCCCACACACCAAATAAATAAATAAAGCCAGTGAGAGCGTACAGGGTCTGCCAAGAATCCGTAGGATAAAGATCAGGGTGGGAGAGCGTCTCAGGCCCCCGGTGGCAGTGATTGGAGCAGGGCATGATTTTGTTCTCCCCGGAGAGAAAGCGCCAGAAAGAAAAACATTTGGCTCCCACGCACATTGTTGTTGTAATGACAGGGAATGTGAGGGGGTGGGAAATATCAGCCACCATGTTTACATCTAGCTTTACTGTAACTGTGGGACCATCTGACACAGGATTTCATACCAAATCCCCCACTTTATGAACAGTTTCTCACTCTATTAGAGGATCGCTTCACCCAAATGACATTTTTAGGGACTAAAAGTAGTTTCTGTGAGCTCTGTGGATCGTCCAGAGTCCGTCCACTGCGTTGGTCCAGACTGAAACATCTCGACAACTATCTGAACTATTGGCACACAATTTGGTCCACACATTCGTGATCCCCAGAGGATGAATCCTAATGACCCACTTACTTTTCTTCTAGCGCCACCACGAGGTCCACATTTTTGTTTTTAAGGGAAATGTCTCGGTAACTATTTAAAGGGGTTGTCATGAAATTAACTACTAGTAGTTTTAATTTTTTGCAGCTGTGAGCAGCTCCAAAGTGCATTGCATTGTGGGACAACAGCACACACACAAACCTCTAGCATTTCTAGGGTGCACACCAACTCTTTTGAGGACACTTTTCCAGTGTGATCACATACTAGCCCGTGATTTTTTAATAAGGCAATCTTTGTAAATTGTTTAAAAGTTGTAAACTAATTACTTTATTAAAGTGAACAAACTTTTTATTAATGCTTTATAGACCAGTATTAAGCCATTAATAAGAGCAATGTTTGGGCCGGCAGGTTGTGGTAAATCTGTCTGGTGGATGCATGAAACTCGCTTTGTCTTTTAAGACACTTCTTTAGTTCATGAAGACGACTTCTCCAATGAATGACTGCAGGACATCTGGACTAAAATCCATTCATAAACAACATATTAAACATTAACAACTACAAATGTGATGGATTGTTGTAACAGCCCTTTATTAACTCTAACATTTATACATTTACTGCAGACATAATGGCTTATTACAAAAAAAAGAAACCAATGAGTATTTATTAACGGATTACCAACATTCATAACTAATTATTAGAGAGAGAGATAAAAAAAAAAAGGTAAATATCACAATCAGGTAAAAATGGTTCAGAATTAATGGCTCATAACTGATCCATTCAGCGTTATAGATTTTCAATTAATAGAGCCATTAGTTAAAATGTATGAACCCGTCTTAAAAAGTGCCATGCCATCATTCAAAACTCAGAGAACTGTAATAACATTTTATTATAAGCTGGAGTTTCTCCCAGTGGAGAATTGAGTGAAATCTGTCGTGTCACTTTTTCTGTGGGAAAAAAAAACCCCCATTCGCCCCACGAGCCTCCTCAGGCACTGATGTCATAAATACAAACATCCTCATCGGACACAGGGGCCCCACGCTGCCGCCGTCACCGCAGGCCTGAGTGTAAAACACTTAGCAGGAACACAATGTCCTCGTCTGCTGGACCTCTGACACCAGTTCAGATCACAGCAGTGACGGGTGGGGAACACATTTTCTCACGCTGTCGCCATCTTGGATGAGCTCAGACTTCCCCTAGTGGGTTTGAAAGTGACACAGTTTGTTCCTTCACCAAAGAACATTATGTCAGATTGAAACATTAACGCTAAACTAAACTGCTTGTGTTCGTCTGCCACAGGGTCGGTGGTTGGTGGACACAGCCCAGGAGATCAGTGTGTGAAAGAGATGGTGGCTGTTTGAACCCGCGGTGAATCAGGATGGAGCCCGTTAAGAGAGACATGGAGCTGCTCAGCAACAGCATGGCGACCTACGCTCACATCACAGGTAAAGACTGTAACTGTGGTTCCCAACCCGGGGCTCGGGGCTCCCTCAAGGGGTCGCGACATCAATCTGTGGGGTCACAAGATGATTACTAGTGTTGGAAATAAGAAAAAAAACCTCAACCGTGCCACACAAAATTTATTTTTCCGCATTTTTCTTGACAAATACTAATTATACAAATATAATTTAACGTCTTCACGCCTCTAAAAAAGTATTAAAGGAAATACACTTAATTCAGTTTCTTGCTGAGAGTTAGATGAGAAGACCAGTGATACCACTTTCATGTCCGTACGCCAAATTTAAAGATCCCACCAGCAGACGGTTAGCTTAGCTTAGCACAAAGACTTAAAAATCTGTAATTAACACATTACATCTTGTTTGTTTAATCTGTAAAAAGAACTTGTGTACAATAAACAACAACTTGTCGTAACTAGAAGTATAAAGTCGCATAAAATAGAAATTCTCAAGAAGATTTCCTCAAAACTGTTTTTCACTGCTGTTACTTTGTTCCTGTTGTTGGGTTCACAGCCAATCCGGAGAGCTTCGCCCTCTACTTCATGATGGGCGTGTGTTTCGGCCTGCTCATGGCGCTGTGCCTCCTGGTGGCCGGCATCGCCTGCAGGACTCGCCGCCGCGGCAGACCCCGCCGCCACAGCAGGCCTCCCCCTTCCCCCGAGAGGAGACAGCTGCGGGAGTCCAGCGAGGAAGAGGGGGACGAGAGTATCGCAGAGGAAGATGGGGAGGAGGCTGAGGTCCCTAAAGTGACAATGGGGCCCCTGAGTGATCACAGCAGCCAGTCTAACGGCACCTTGCGGAGCGTGAACGTGTTTGCGTCAGCCGAGGAGCTGGAGAAGGCACGACGCCTGGAGGAGAGGGAGCGCATCGTCAGGGAGATCTGGAGGAACGGACAGCCGGACATCCTGGTCACGGGGACGGGGACTATTGGACGAGTGCATTACCACTAACAGGCACTTTGACTGGGCCCTAAAAATCCACCTCACAGACTACAAAGGATATCGGACAGAGACCGTTTCACCTTGATTTGTGTGGCGACCCAAAGTGTTCAATGTTAAAATGATTGGAGTGGTGAGAAGATCTAAACCTTATGTTCTTCAGGGTCATGTATGTTTTCTTTTAACCTCTTGACTCAGAAACACGACTTAGAGACTTTGAGCTAAATGCTAATGCTAATTTAAATGTTGTACCTCATGGATCGCTAAAGTTATCACAGTTCATGCTGAGGGGGAACACGAATGTTTAAATCAAATTTCATTAACCATCAAATAGCCGTTGGTACATTTGAATCAAAACCACTTGCCAACCTCACGGTGGCGCCAGAGGAACATCAAGGTTTCACCAAGGCCATTAGGGTTCATCATCTGGGAACTATGAATGTCTGCACCAAATGTGCCAATCCATCCAGTAGGTGTTGAGATAATTCACTGGACAACCTGATATTTATTTTATTATGTTGTCTTCAGCAATTTAATACTGAACACTTTTGGTCTTTTATAGATGTTGTATTGCTTCTGACATAATATATATGTTCTGTATGCTGCATATTTGGCTTCATCTTCATCTGTACAATGTGAATAATTAAAAGTTTAACCACTTTTTAAGTCAACAGAACACACATGTATCATTGGATGTAGCAGTACGGTGTGAAATGTGAGAAATGACTTCTGAAATATGAGGTTTTGTCCGTTTGGTACTTTCACTGCACAGTGTCCGACCCCATCACTTCCTGCTCTCCCAGCACCTCCCAGTTTCAGCTCTCTCTGCTGAAGACACGTCTGCCTCTGGCTATGAAAGAGCCATTGACCTCGGCCGCACTGTAGATGTTACCAATGCAAAGCTTCCCCAGCTGGATCCAAGCGATGTTCCCAGAGGACAAGTCTATTTACTGTTGGCTGGAGTTTCTCCTCCTGCCTCCATGAAAAGGCCGATTATGTTTCAACCGGATCGCCTGCATCCAGTTATAAGTGGCACTCTTCTTTAAAGATTTTAGAAAGAATTCGATTCTGACGTTTGTTCCCTCTTGAACAGATTTAAAAAAAAAACATTTAACATTGTTTTCCAGCTTTGATACTTTTACGAGAATTGCTCATAAACATTTTGAACTGATGACATGCTTCCAGCCGAGGACTCAGATCTGATTGTTGCCACTTTACACGTCTTCTGCACTTCCTTTCAGGGGCAAATACTGTACTTTTTTTACTGCCCTACACTTACTCGACAGCCTCAGTCCTGGCTCTCGCCCACTCTTCCCCCTCATGCTGATCCATTTCATTACCCTCCTCCTTCCATCCACCAGATGGCCTCAGACTTTTCTCCCCCATCTCCCCTGCAATCACCTCACCTTCATTTGATAGAAAAGTGACAGTAAACTGAATATTTATTTTTTTGAGGTTTAGACTGTTGGTCAGATAAAACAAGCAATTCAAATATGTCGCTCTGGAAAATTATAACAAGCTTTTTCCCACTACTTTCTGACATTTTATAGACAAAACAATGAAATAAGACCGATTCATTGATAATGAATAATCATTAGTTGCAGCCACCTCTGGTCACCTTCATGAAATATGTCTAAAGTTACCACTTCAATACGTTTATACATATCAGGTTTTAATAAAGTCAGTAGAGGAAAAAAGAAATAGAGGAGAAAACGGGTTGATTTTTGCAACTATTAATATTTTTCCACAGACCGCAGTGGGGTGATGTGAGACCCCCAAACAATGAAGTAAATCACAAACCATTCAACACAGTGGGCCGTCTAACATTTCTACAGTCTGTTCATTTGTAGATCTAAAAACAAAAAAAGAAAAGAAAAAGAAAATCACTCAGAATTGCCCTGAATCAAAGAAAAAGTCTATTGAAAATTAAAAGACAAATTCTTAAAAGCTCTTAAAAAGTAAAAAAGTTGTCCGATTAAACAAAAAGAAAACGACAGTCCTACAGTTCTTAGTACGTGCAGTATGTACAGTCAAAAGTGGGACGAAACAGCACAGTGAGATTCACAAAACTACTTCTAGTTTGTGCCAACTCTTAAAAATATACACTTTCATCTTCACCTTTGACAAAATGTTTTGTCACAAATTTTAGGATTTCTTTCCACCATTTCATGTTCGGACAGTTGTGTTTGCGAGAGGATTACTGCAACTGTTGTATTTAAAAAACAAAAGAACCGTTCTGTTTTTATTTCCCCTCCACCGGGTGTTAAGATTACAATAATTTAGGTCTTAGAACTCTATACATGTATTAGCTTTCTGTAATAACGATCCATTTTTTAAATTAAAAATCTAAACAGAAAAGCCACTCGCCTAAATTGATGCGACAGAGGCGGAAAAAAACCAACGTGTGTGTTCGGTCTAAAGCAAATCAGGGGATTCTGGTGTCAATTCTTTACAATTTACACTTGTTTACCTGAAAACACCCACAATCAATGAGAATATACTGTAGCACACACACACACACACACACACACACACACAAACGCTCAGAAAATGTCTTCACTTCCTAATGAGAAAGAACAGGTCAATATGAAAAAGCTCAGATTATATAAGTGACAGACGCCGAGCGTTCGGGGGTTCAGCAGATAGTAACTTTCGTGTTTTGATAACTTTTGGATCGTGAGCTCTGAGCTCACTTCTGATTGGTCCCGTGGAGCGAGGCGAGGTATGAATCAAACGTTTCATGCAGTAACAAAAGATTTATCACGGCCCCAAACACACAAAAAAAACAAACAGTGACATGGAGGTCGTCTAATGCCTTCTCACGCTGACAGACGGGCACAGAGCTGTACCTTCAAATACCTCACGTTATTATTTTCTAAGGCACAAATATAAGAGAATATTCATCTTTGTTGCCTCGGTAATTTCTCCCTTGAAAAGATACGAGCAAGTCGACCAGCTGCAAAAAACAAAACTCACTGTCACGTTAAAAAAACAACAGCAACGAAGAAGAAACCCCCCCGACTCTAACGAAGCTAACCTCAGAGTGCGGCTCTTCATTCAAGTCAGTTACAGCTCTTTCTTCACTTTAACCGCGAGAAGGCTCAAACTCACTCAACACATTTTTTTAACTATTGAATGACGTGGAGGGGAAAACAAAGAAAAGGACGACCCCGTCGTTTTCCAACCGCTCTGACGCCGAGACGCTGTTGAGCGTGTGGCTGCCGTCGCTGGGAGCCGAGCGCTCTACTGCTTCGGGGCGGGGGCCTCTCCGGCGGTCTTGGTTTCTTTGCGCTCTACTTCTACGCCGTCGTCCGCCAGCTCGCCCTCTCCTCCTCCCTGGAACATGTCGTGGGTCCACTTCGGGCTGCTGCCTCCTTTGCGGTAGACGAAGCGCCCCCGGCGGGGCGGGAAGGAGCCCCGGCCTCTCCCGCGGTTGTCGATCCAGGTTTTCTCGCCATCGCGGTCGTCGTGCTGGAAGACGAAAGGAGCAAAGATGAAGTCAGAACATCAGGAGGATCATTGAGCCGCTTCTCATGTGACTTCGCTCCATTGGTTTCTCTGATGCACTTTCATCTCCTTGTTGCATTGGCAACTTACAACTTATTTCTTCACCGTAACTGCAATGTAACTTTTATTTTAAAATTATTTTATTAATTATTATTCTGCATGTCATGAAATGTTCCTTGTACCACCCCCCAAAACCCAACTGTGCATCAACATAAAACTTCATACTTATTCACGCATTTCTGTTTAAATATGAAAGTTTGATATAATTATATCGAATAAATATGAAGAAGTTGGTCCAGAATCGAATTACACACTTTACTTTTGCTGCTACTTCACTTCACGAAAGCTTTTCATTCATCTTTCATCCTGTGATGCAGTTTTTGAGGCCGGAAGCAGAAATGACAAATTGTTTGGTTCACGTACGTAAAAAAAAAAGTTAAAACAATATAAAGATCGTCCGAGCTCTGATTCCCCTCGTGTCCTGCCGGCCTCCATGCTGTCGGATATAATGTGGCAACATTGGCCTAAAACTAACCTTGAAGTAGTGCTCGTGGTGGCGCTTTAAGACATTCAAACTATTTTTAAATGACAACATTTAGAAAGTTGTTCCAGTCCATTCATTTCATATGTGGAGGTGAATGCATTACACGTGAGGACTGCAGTGCCTTTAGACTGACCTACACTCTGAATTGTTAAATTGAACATCAACAGGAACACACGACTTAAAGCCAAATCAAACCGTGAACATTTGTGGGGGAAGAAAACACCCGTAGTCGTTATTTAATAAGAGTTAAGGCCTTAAAACGCAGCTAATCTGCGGCTGCGGTTCGGTGAACAGATCTGATTGACAAACGACAACCGTTTGATTGACGTGTTGCTAAACGCCGATCGGTGCACCCCCGCCCGCCTCAAACCCAGAAACAGCAGAAACAGAAAACCCCGTGTGAAATAAACAAACCTGGTCCGACTTTGGCGGAAATCTACGCTGCGGAGGTTGACGGGCCTTTTTCACAGCAGACATTTTGACATGCCACAGTAGGAAAAGCACAGGTGTTACTAGAAATAACATTAACAATGGCTCTTTTCTATTCAAGTGCCCCAGTGAGACGGCATGCAACAACAGCAGGACCCTGAAAGAGAAGCAGCTAAATCAAAGTCAATTCATGTCGAAATGTCTCCAGTGAAAAAGGCCTAATGTTTGAATTTAACCAGCTGTGTTTGGCACTTGATGTACGTACCAGGTAATACTTCCTGCTCTTGGGAGTGTATTCAGGGTCCCACTCCTCCTCTGGGGGGCGAGCTGGAGGATTCATATTGGCAGGGTTTCCATTGCTGCTGTTTCCTGGATAATTTCCCCTGTTCCAGCCTCGCCCTCTCACTCTGGGGTACTGATGGGCAAAAGCATCAGGTGGGTTCAAGTCAAGGGCACGAAACACACTTTTTCACAATAAGATGGAGGAATATTTTAGAAACTTTTATCTACGTCGGAGTCTGAATAAAAATCGACCCAGCGACGATGACAACGACAGAACACACATCAAAAAGCCACACTGATGAAAATCAGGCATTTGTTTAGTGATGAGGTGAAGTTCCACTGATTTGCGCTACGTTACCTTAATAAAAATGAGGTAGTGCATGGAACATGTATGACAGTGTCATCATCATTATCATCATCATCATCATCATCCACATTATGTTCCTTTAGCATTAGGAGGAAGGAACAGAGCAGAGAAGCGTAGTCTACTGTGATGCCGTTAGGACAGAGAATCGCAAGAAGATGAGATGTCAATACCTCACAGAGGAAAAAAAACTCAAATGCAGCAGAAGAGATGGAGGAAGACGCGGACGGGAACTTACAAATCCGCGGCCTCGGCCTCGCTCCGCGTTGTGGCCCTCGTACTCCCGAGGGGCTCTGTCTGCGGGCCCACTGTGGTCCCGTGGAGGATAACGTGGGTGGCTGTAGCCTTCCTCAAAGTGCTCCATCCCCTCTCCCATGTACTCTTTACCTCTGAAAGGTGGAGGATAAGGGGATGGAGAGGAGGAGGAGGAAGAGGAGGACGGAGAGCGATCCCGCTTCTTCTTGCCCTTCCTGTGAGCACAAGCGTGAAAAGGTTGAATGTGAGCGGCGGAAAAACAGTTCAAACAGTCTGAATGTGCAGATCGTGGATCACCTGAGTGGTTACCATGGTTACAGGAGACATCTCACGTCTTCCTCCTCTGCAGAAACAAACAACGCCCTACATCTTTCTTTAAATAAGATGTGCTAACTGTCTCATCATTTAAATGTGTATGTGTAATAATGTTCAATCGAGGCTCAACCGCTCCTCTGTGCATTAAGAAGAAATCTTTGCTTCTTCTAAAAAGACAAAGACAAACAGGAAACTGGAGAAAGCCTCAAACCGTAGATTAAAGATTAAAGACTTATTTTTGCGGCACTAACGCCTTTAGCTCCTTAGCTACTGTTTCCTGTAAGTGGAAAATCTTTCCTTTACCACACAGACATGGAGTTGACCTGTAGGCGGTTACAGCAGGCGGGTAACTGCTGGCCCCATTTACCCCCGATTTGAGTTAATTTGATCTTTTAAACGTATTTCTTAACTTATTTTATTTGTTTCTCGTGTACTCTGTCAAGCACAGAGGTTGCCCTTCAGGTATGAAATGTGTTATATAAATAAATCTGCTTTTCCTAAATCAATGTTGGGACTTTAACAGCCGACTTGTGACCCACTGCTGTGTTTCTTGATTTTTTTTATGATAAGTGACTGCTTCTTCACACCGAGCTGTCGTTTTGAGGGGAGAGGTGGTGAACTGGTGGCCAGTCCTCCATCATGTCCCCTCTAACAACAGTAACCACTCCTCTACATAGTCTGAGGATCTCCCCGGACACACGGGGCCGCGTCGACCTCTAGTGGAGTCGCCGAGGTGACGCGCTGAAACGTACTTTGATTTCTTGTGGTGTTTCCCAGATTTCTCAGAGGACTTCTCTCTGCTCGGCCCTCGGGAGCCCCCCGGGCTCTTGCCGCCTTCGCGCTTGTAGTCGTGCTCCTTCCCGGCGAACCTCTTACGCCTTTCAATATCCAGGCGGAGGTCCATCACGTCGCCTTTGAACCTTTGACTTGGATCCTGCAGAGACGTGCGTTTGTTAGCCACTACAGCAGCTGCTCGCGACACCGACTGGTCATTTTTGAACGAGCACACACTCCCACAGATTCAAACAAATACAAAATGCACATCCACAGCACTAATAAAGATGTACAACATAAATAAGCTCTGTGTTCCCTCTGCTGATAAAGACAAAATGTGAATACTGACAATTATTACGTTACACATTACTGTGATGGGTAATTTGGCACTATGTGTAGCAAATAATACGAAAAGCTTACGTGTTAAAAAATGACTTCACATTTGAATTTAAAAAGGTGTTTGTGGAAACCAGCGGCATGCATCTAGCTCATTAAAATAAGTTTAAGATCACAGTTTCTTTTTTTGTGGCTTATTTTTTTACTTTTTAGGAAAAATACTTACAAGGTAAAGGCACTGATAAGCGTCCCTTGAGAGGCTTGGACTCGGGATCTTAATTCACTTCCTTTTAGCCTTTGCTTGGGTTCGTACATACCCAATCAATAACCATATCTCATAGGCTGGGGGGGGCTTGCTCGGCACTTACAAAACACAATTGGGCTCTTTTGATTTAGAAATATGCATCCTTTGAAAGAAAAGCACAAAGCTGAACACTGCTGCTTAGGATCGTCTCAATTTTTGCTTGTTCCAAACACGTCAAATTTCAAAAGGGCTGGTCACCTTGTAGCTCGTCTCCTCCACATCCTCAAAGAGGTGAGAGTGCCTCTTAAAGGCACTGGGGGAAACATCGATTCTCCTAAGAGAGGAGGGAGGAAGAAAAAGCCAGAACGTCAGCGGGACCGCTCGAGGCGAATGCTTCGCTGAATGAGTGGCGGGGAACTCGACGCGGTGGGTACCTGTGGATTTCTGGGCTCTTCCTTGGCTTCATCATTTCTACCTCTGCAGCTTTTCTTTGGTACATGGCAAACCGCTCACTTAAAGTCATGTCTGAGGATTGGAAGTGTTGAGCTGCAAATAAAGAACAAGAGACGGTTATTCTGCGTGCGGGTGCACCAGACGTGCTGACTGACATATTAAAGCGTTTGGTGGGCCCCCGCTGTTTCGTCATCTCGAGTCTGCAGAGACGGAACAAAACCAGCCCAGATCGCACGGTACCTTTGATGTAGTGCACAATCGAGACGATGTGCTGAGCGAACAGCTCAGAGGGGCTGCGACGGAGCTGCGTGGACTGAATGTGCTGGAAGATGGAACGAAACTCCGGATCTTTCTTAGTGGGATTGACCAGATCTCGGGGCGTGAGGCGATCTTTAGTCAGAGAAGAGCTGAGAGAAAAGAACAAGTGAGGAACAAGTGCAATACGGAGAAATCCACTATATTGGCCCAAATAAAGGACACGGGGTCATGTTATTTTCAAGGACTGCGTGTTGACGTCACCAGACATACAATAAACCAAATAGGGCGGCAGTTGGACGACCGTTTAATGGCACCCGGCTGGAGAATTAGCACCACCTTCTGCAACAGTAGTGGATGAAAACGCACATAGGTTCACGTTTTCTTTTGCCAATTTACTGGAATTTACGTTTACTACATCTGGGTGCAAATTGGTTACACAGTGTTGCATTATGGGTTGTCACGGGCTAGCAAGTTTCTTCCCAGTGTTTTTAAAGTTAAATGTTAAACAGGTGTCTCCGATAGTCACGTGAGCAGTAAACTGCTGTAATGTCACCGTCTTCTATTCGGGCCAATACGTTGTACGAATGGGCATTGCTACACATACCTGGGCATTTCATCTAGAGAAGCGATTTTCAGTTCAAATTCCTCCCTTGATGCAGACATGTGTCGCACGGGCGACTCCTCGCGAGGAGGGAAAGCTCCGGGGAACAGCGGCCGCTCCTTCACGTGAGGGGACGCACTCCTTCTGGACTTTTCCTTCTTCTCCTTCTTCTTGGCCTTCTCCACCTTCTTGGAGCTGTGCCTGCGGCTTCGGTACATCTCCTCCTCCATGTGATCGATGGGCTCTGCCTCCTCGGCATCCCTCCGGCTTTTCTCCTTAACCGACGGGTATGACGTCGAGTAGCTGGGCTCGTCCCCCCACTTCCCGAAAATGTCCCGAGCTGTGAGGGTGGATTTGATCTCGCCGTCCTCCTCAATGTCCCTCTCTTTCAGCCCGTGAGACTTGAGGAACTCCTCTTCGCCGGCGTCAAAGAAAGGCATGGTCTTGTCTTCCTTGGAGTCGCTGAACGAAGTGGACGAGATGTTGAAAAGCTCTCCAGACTTGCTTCCTTTCTCTAGATCTCTGTCTGTCTCGCGGCCGTTCTCCTTTTCAGCGGCCTGCTTTTTGTTTTTATTCTCAGCCAAGAACCTGAAAACAGAACCACACTGAGCTTTAGTTCCTGCAGCGCCGGGCACACAACTAAGATGAACAATGCGAAAGGGAAAAACGAGACTACACAGGTACAACATGTTGTCACAAACAGAGAGAACAATGTAATGCACAGAAGGGATGGGCATGCTTGAAACCAGGTGGTTAAGAAGATGTATAATGTTATTTATTGGATTATTAACTTGTTAACTATTCTCCTGCAAGGTTTTCCTTCCTTGCTCTAAAGCAGAGGTGGTGCTAATGCACGTCACACTGTTATATGTTCCACAAACTACATCCATTCTGTTTCATTTATTATTCTATTTATTGTCTTTTCTCATGTCCTCGTGTCTTTTAGCCTAATTCTCATTGAATCTGCCTTGTCTGGTTTTATTTCCTTTTGTAAAGCACTCTGTAACATTAAGTGCTACATAAATGAAGTTGATTATTATTATTATTATTATAAAAGTAGTAGAATGCTGTAATGAGGACGGCCTGAAAGGTTTACCAAAACAGAAATATGAACTTGATACTTAAAACGCTCGCTGCTTTCATCGGGTTATTACACAGTGAAAATAATAACGCAACTCCTCTTACTGCCTCAGAGCGTTAAGAGTTACTGGACTGATTATGTGTTGACAGTGTGCCAAAACTTTTAAGTGTGTGTATGTAAAATTTTCCAACCTCTCTCACAAGCTAATTCATATGAAAACATGGCAACGGGATCTTATTGGACAAATATATGTGACATAATTCTCTATATTAAGCTCATTAACCGAAAATTTGGCCATTTCTATTTCCCCAAATTATTCTTAAAAATCAAAATTAAGCTCGTACGATAGATTCCCCCTACAAGCTCCGCACAGACTGTTTGCAGCAGCTGGTTTTAATAGAAACAAAAGACAAAGAATGCCATCCCTAATGCAAACAGTAATTCACAGGAACAGGATTCACGATGCAATAATTATACTCACGTTATCACCACAGAAAAGGACAACAGCCGGCTACATTTTCAATGCACTTAATATCAGGAGTCTTATGTATTCCTTTTTAACCTGTATTCTTCCAAGGATCTTTGACAAAGGCTACACATGTTTGAAGGAAAAATAATGTGCATAATTTGTTAGGAAAATGAAAAAGAAAACAATGCGATTACATTCAAATAACAAAAAAAAGGTAACACATACTTTTTGAAGGCGGCAGAGATCACAGTCTTATCTCCAGCCGGCAGCTTGGCGTCTTCTTTTGAGAAGAACCCAAAGCCGCCGAAGGAGGCGGTTTGTCCCGACGTTGTGGGGCTCTTTGTTGGAGGGGGCGACACGTTGCCGATGGTTTTCCACAGAGGACCGCCACTCCCGGGCCCCTTACCCTCAGGATCCGTGGAAGCATCCTCGTCCTTCATCTCTGGGCTGGGGCGTTTAGGGCTGGCGTCGTAGTCGATCCATTTACCTCCGGACGTCTTCTCGATGTCGCTGCCTTCTGCTGCCTGGCCCGATTTCTCTGCTTGGCTTGCCGACAGCTTGTCCTTGGCGTCCTTGGAGCCGGGCTTCCTCTTGCTGCCGCGGTGATGTGGCGATGAGGACCGGGACCGCGAGGAGTCGCTGGAGTGCTTGGAGCGGCGAGATCTCCCCGAGGACGAGCGGTCAGAGTAGCGGGAGCGGCTCCGGCTGCCTGAGCGCTTCTTAGGTGTGCGGGAGCGGGAGCGCCCCCTCCTGGGGCTGTGTGCGTGGTGGTCCTGGTCGTGGTGGCGATCGTGCCAGCCTCCACCGCCGCCGCCGCCGCCACCACCACCACCACCACCACCGCCGCCACCACCACCGCCACCCTGCCAATTGGCCTTATAGCCATAGCCGCCACCTCCTCCTCCCCTGTTCTGGTAATGGCCGCGTTGGTAATAGCCTCGGTTTCTGCCACGGTAGTGGTAGGGCCTCCGGTAGCCTCGGTTGTAGCCTCTGAATCCACCTCTGTTGTTCTGATAGTCCCTGCTGGGATAGTTTCTGTAGGACGGAGAGTGAGAACGAGAGCGGGAACGAGACCTAGAACTGGAAGACAGAGCAGAGAAAAGACAGAAAAATGATCTCATTGAGGGCAAAGGATGTGGTGTGGCCTAATAGTTTTCAACCTTTCAAGCTAAGAGCCACGCAGTCTGGATATTTAAGCAAAAGACTGTAGCCACAAACCTACTTGTTTTGTGGGGAACGTTACATCAACGAAACTGCAAAAACCAGGGACAAAAGGAAGAATGAGCGCCAGAAACAGACATCATGACCTGTCTGTGAACACCAAACAGAACCGAACCGAACGACCAGCAGTCAGTGGACGGACGGAGAAAGATCAAGGAGGCTATCTGACGCCAAGAGATGTGTTTAAAAGCTTGAGAAGTAACAACTTAGTTGGACCTTGTGTTGAGTTGATTGTTTTGTTAAGCTGCTGTCTTGAAAGTTTCGAATAAACCCTCGAGCTCTACTTCTCTTACCTTTAACCTGCCACGAGCCCTTGAACTGTGGTTCGAATTGACAAAAATATAAAAAACAATATCGATTTCCTCATTCAGAGTCCTGGATTAGCTGCATAACAACAGAGTAGAGTCACTGATCCTGGAGGATCAGGGGTTCCCAGAATTTATCTTAGCAAAAATCCACAAATGGAAAAGTTTAGTCTCTGGGTTTCTGACTGTTGGCCACACAAATGAAAATATTTAAAAAGACGTCACCTATGGCTTTTACAACTCACAGTGGAGATTGTTTACACCATTTTCTCACAAGTTATGAGCAAAACAGTTCATAGATTCATCTAGACAATGAGAATAATTGTTGGTTATATATTACATTATACACGTTTTTAAAGAAATAATGGAGAGAATGAATCTTCTCAAAACAACAACGTTGAAACACAATGGTGGTCCCAAGACCTACTGCTGCCCATGTGTGTATTGAGTCAACAGGGGGCAATGTGAGCCAAGTGATGCCTGGGACGTGTCTCCACTGAGCAAGTCATGTAAACTTAAATGATATATAATCACACACAGATTAAAGATCTACACACTGTTCCATGACAACAAGCTGCTGCACTGAAGACAAACCACTCTGAAGGGAGAACAGTACGACAAAGTTTCAACATGAAGAAAGACGACATGACAGACAGCAAATAAATCATGACATTATCTGCAGCTGAAAAACCCCACCTACAAATCAGCCAACTGTGGTTCCACTTGTCAAAGACTACACGTGTACAAACCTGTCACCAGACACAATCTTCCTGTTCCAGAGGAATGTAAAGTAGCAGTATGTAAACGGACACAATATTAACACAGCGCCCGTCCTGGCAGCCTCTAGAGCCACAGACAACAGCATCAACGTTTGCAGGTACATGCTAACTACACTGAGGCGTGTCTCTGCTTACCCCTTACACCTTTTCATTGGAACAGAGCAGTCCTGGACTACGCTGCAGTGCACACAAAACACAGCATACTCCCACACGCAGGGCAGTCTGTGAACAAACTCAGCAGAACGTACCTGCTGTACTCCACAAAGGGAGGAGGCAACAGAGGGGGGGGGGGGCCTACAGCACGGCCGAGAGTACTCACTCGTTACTCCTTTTTCTTTTAACAATCATTGACGTGCAGTGGAGCAATGCTCTTCAGAAACAAATCCACTCCGACAACTCACTCTCTGTGCAAGTGCTTAACCTTTGAGCTTCAAATGCAAACATGGACCGACTACAACAAGGCTGCGAACGTGGGGGGCGCTGGAAAAAACAAATAAAACATTATGTTGGTTGACATCTTAAAACTGTAACAAGTTTATATTATCTTGTCTGAATTTGGTTTTCTTCCTTATTTCCTCTGGCTTCTTCTTATTTCCTTCCCCTGTTCACATGTTTGTTCCACACATTCTTCTTCCTTGTCAAAACACGGCGCCTACATTACCCACAGTGCAACCAGACTGCTCACAGTTTGGTCGGAGATTCAGGTGTGTAATGCTAGTAGCGGCTAGGCTCAAGTAGAGAGAACGAACGGGCTACAGAGGTCAGGTAACTTCACTTCTGTCTCGCTCCACACCCTGAGATTTTTGTTGTTGTCAAGACTTTGACTCAAGTGTCATTGCTTGAGGCAATTTATCAGATTCCACGCAGTAAAACCAGTGGATTTCCCCTTTAATAAAACTGATGGCAAGACATTATTTGGAAGCACTAATGCATAAAAGCAAAAGGTGAGTAAACACACAACTGAAACATGAGCTGGCCATTTCCTTGTTGCTTTGCACTGTCCTACAGATATTACTTTACCCATGTACTTAGCTGATGTTTGTGTTATAGTTTTTAACAGCGCTGACTAATATCGCAGAGCAAAAATCATTAATCATGTGTGACTTACTACTACCTGTGATATCAATTCATACACAAAACAAGCTTTTAAAAAAAGCCACCAATGCAAATTACAAATATTACAAAGCTGTATTGAATTATACACACTAAATCATTTATATTAAGAAAATATCTACCACTTATACTGTTTAATGTTTATCAATTAACAAGAATAATTGTTCACACTGGTGGTAACAACTTTATCATTACTAATTATAAAAGATATTTAATAAACAGTTCAGTGGGTCCAGTGTGCTAACCAACTAATTGTGGCTGATCTATAATCACTGTATAAAACTTGATAAATATTTTTATTCAAAATGCGTAGCTTTGCTCCGTGCATACACAAAAAATGGTAACGGTAAAAAAAAAGATTTACCTGTAGCGACGTTTTCTGGATCTTGAGCGGGAGTGGCTTCTAGAGCGAGATCTGGAGTAAGATCTGGATCTGGACCTGGATCTGGAGCGAGACCGAGCTGGAGAATCCGGAGCCTTTGACATCTTTGCACTTAGGCCGGTATAAATATTGTTCTCCTTTAAACAAAAAACAAGTGATTATTACTGGTTATGAGGTATTGTTAATGTGAATGTTTTGCTCGCACACACAGTTTACTTTCTTGATGTTCACTACGGGATGAAACAGATACCAAAAGGTGGTGATGAGCAGTTCATAAGATGATTCAAAAGAAAAATCATCAAATTGAATTCAGACAAACCCCCCACGTACAGCTACGTAGCCTATTTCCAGACCTGCTGACAGGCTCGGCCTGGGCAGCGTACATGACACCGTGTCGCCCGTCATCAAGACCCCTGCCACCTAGCTGCTTTCAAACCTGACATCAACAGCCCCGGAAGCAGCGCATGACCTTGAACTGTCAGGGAGAAATAAATTAACAGCCGATGCAACATTAACACAGGTCAGCCTTAAAACTGCAGCGGACAGCTGGAGCCGCGTGTAAACAACGCACACGTGAGCAAATGTGAGCTTCTCTGCAGCAGGACGTGAAGGCTGATGCTGAAGAGGAGCGAATAATGGCTCGACGTCAAACACGGTTCAAAGTAAAGTGTGCAGTTATCCGAGGACACGAACCGTTCTAACAACAGGATACAAGCAACAACACGGGGAAACTGTATTCTGTGTTGTTAGCTTCTGCAGGCCAGTGTGATAAATCTGTAAATGTCTTATTGTCGGGGTGTCCCCTGGCTTAGAAAAACCAGGATAAGACACTGACCAATCTGGCCAGGTGCCTGTGTTGCATTTCTCCCTCATTTCCTAAATCTTAAACACAATCATGATTGGATTAGTAGTAGCAGTCTTAACACAACTGTATGCCATGATTTTAATCTGATCACAATGCCTGACAAGAAAATGTTGAAAGGAAAATAAATGAACAAACCTAGCAGCACACGAGACTCCCAACCGGGCAAAGCACAGGTTATGTAGGTATGATTCGTTATTTGAACTGTGTCCACCAAAAGGTAGCAAACACCGGGTAACTTTTTACTGTTTGGCTCCTGATTAAGGTCATTCTGTAACACATTTACATCAAATTTAAATGGAAGGTAAACAAGCAGCGCTTCAGTAGAGTAACCCTGACCCCCCCTCGAGCTAACTCCTAAATCAACACTGACCGTAAATGACAATATCAGAGGAGGAGAAAGGGTAACGAGGTCACTGGAGAGCACAACATTGCATCACTTATTTCATCCCAACCCTTCAGGCCAAGTACAATTTAAATGAAATAAATAATGGTTTTAACATGCTCATTTCCTGCCGAGGGGAAGAATATAAATATTAATACAATTCTACCAACTAAAATGTTGCAGCATTTGTCTATCTTTCTGTCTTTTTTTCAACATGCTACTAATAAATTCCTCAAAAGATATTTTCTCTTCATGCATCTCTTCTACAAAATGGAAATCAGAGCATCAAAGAGGATCTTACAAAGCAGCAGCCCTGGAGCAGGTAGTGTTGCTTTAGTCAGGCAAGGAGAATGTTTTACTACTACAGGGACTTCTTAATGTTGTCCCCAGTACTGATGACGTCAATCTGCTGCTCCAATGGTTAAGTTAAAGTCTAAAGTGCTTGCATTTTTTTCCAAGATGCCCGTTGAGAACCAAATGAAATGCAAAATAGGGGTTTTCTTCCCCAAATGTTGCTAAATGCTTGTTTTCTTTCATGTTTGAAGGAACAACAGTTGCTATGTGCCAAACAATGGTTGCTACGTGTTCATACAGGGTTTCCCCTGTCTGTCTGCGTCTACAGCAATACACTTAAGTGTCTAGGCCAATCTGGGGGACAAAAAAGGCCCTCGTTGCTCTTCTGCTGAATCTCAAACTTTCAATACACATAATTGTGTCCAGGTCTCCCTGTTTGTTAGGTATCTAAAACACTTCAGTGCTCTATCAAGCTTGGGAAAACCTGCTTTTAGTGAGTCTCGCATGAAGAAAGGAGATCCAAGTTTTCATCATTACGAGATGTATGCCTAACGTTCTCAACAAGCTGGTCTTACAGGCAAAGCTAGTAGCCTAGAAATGCCTGAGATACCTTATAATACAAATTATGTTAACAATTAGGGGTCATTTAAGAGTTTGTATTCATAGCATCGTCTCTTTTTCTGCTCTTCCCTGAAAAAAGGCCCTGCAGACATCATGTATGCCCTGAATGATAATTACAGGGAGGTGCATCAGTGAGCGGACTCTCACCACATTATCTGCTGTATGCTACCAAAGCCCAGCTTTCTATAAAAAATAATAATCAAAAAGTGAAAGTGAGCATGAATCATATCACAGACAGCATATGAGGCGGTCTGTGCAGCTGTACATCCTGCAAACATCCAATACTATAACCCTATACATGCAGTGAAATTTAAATATCCCTAAGCCATACTTGTTTGTCTAGAATAAACACAGCTTATCTATCACATAATGTGTGCGCCGGTGAAGTTTGATGTCAAACTGGTTCTGGTTTCCCTGAAAGGTAGCCAGGCAGGCTGTGTGGGTTGATGTTAACCAAAGTATGTGCACCATTCAACAACAGACGGACACAGTTTAACCGTGGAGGGAAATATCTGTGTGAGAAACGTGCAAACCGGAAAAGCCCACGACAGAAGCCAAGAACTGGGTTAGAGTTGCTCAAGTCAAAAGGCATATCAAGTCTAATTTGATTGCGTTGATCATTGTGTAATTTCCTGAAGATAAGGTCAAGCTCTGGAAAGTACATACAATGTAGTATTTCACTATTGATCCGTGTCAGTTATATTATAAAACGCAGCTAACAAAATCTAATATCACATAGCTCTTTGATATAAGTGTGTTACACTTAAGTTAATCCCAATATATTAGCAAATGTATCTCCACCTGGACAAATGCACTGGCACACATGTCGGGGGGGGCGGCATTTCACCAACACAGGCCATACTCGGTTTAATGATCAATTCGATCATTCGTGGTTGTGTATTTAGTTAATTTCGGTACAACTCGTTTAAAGCTACGTGCAAAGAGACAACATGCGGTTCCGTGTGCACAGCAGAGAACAGGTGCCGCCGAGTTACACGTTATCAGCAAAGACATGCAGACACAATAATATAAAACGTAGTTTGTTAGTGTTGCTTAACGTGTAGCTGCGGGGACACGCGACAGTAAAGGTATCGATAATGCTCCTCGGGGCACCAGCGTTAACGACATGCTACTCTCTAACCGTTAGCAAAGCAGTAGCTAAGTCCACCAGCTTAGCTACAAAACGAAACTAAGTTTTAATTACCTTTTCCCCGTTTTCACAAGCCTGGACGAGGTTCGGGTGTTATGAATAAATGTTTGCAGAAGAGTTAGAGCAACCTTTGAGGCCAAGCTGCCTTGCCGCCTGGTCCCTCCTTCCTGGTTTTACTGTACGGACCGAGTGTAAACGGATGTTAGCAAACGAGCTACAACCAAGCTAGCTTAGTTAGCAGCAACACGGTTGGCAACAGTTACGAACCCACTGCGCCTTCAGAAGAGGCCAGATGTTCGGATTGCTGTGTCGCCCCCCATTAGATACAAATGGGAATGCTTCTATGTATTTGTCAACTGTGCTAAATCTATGTTTTTAGAGGCATCGAGATTTAACGGGCGCTAACGATCGGCAGACACACTTAGCTCTCGATGCTATCTATGGGACGTTCCAGCGCTACGTTCAAATCACGCGAGATTTCGTGTGACGAAGTGTCCGACGAGGGAGAAAGGGTCATATTTCCCCAGAGAGCTCATTATCCAGCGCTGTATTTCTTCTCGCTGTAACACCTGTGGCACCTGTTGGATGGATTAATCTGCCTGGGGGCCACCGGGGCAAACACGAGCTGGGCCCCTGTGAATTACATGTTTTCACCTCTCTGTGCATTTAATTAAACTTTAAACTTTACTACTTTAGGAATAGGCACCGATGTGTGAACAACAAATAAAATATAGATGCTCCTGGAAAGTTCAAGGACTCACGGCCCAATCACATTATTTGTGCTCCCACTAACGATCTGAGTATTTTAACACATTATCTTTAATATTTATTTTTATCATCATTTAATTTGTTTATTCCTACATAACACAGCTTCACAGTGCATACGTATGATAACATTAGAAAAGCAAATTAAACCTTTGACAGCAGTATAACTGCTTTAAGGAAGTACACCCTGTGTCACAGGTTTCCTTTATGGCGTCCCTATTTTGCATAAGATCTGTAAAGCAGCACAGACCTTTAGTTATCCTGTTACATAAAGAGAGGTAATATTAGTCTCCATATTACCAAATCCCTATTCATGACATCCAGTAATAAAGCATGACCCATATCTCAGAAATAAGAGTTTCCTGCTGCACTGAATGGCATCTGTTGTTTTTGTTGTTTTTCATGCGATACAATTAGTTTTCCAAGACTTGCATCTAAGTTATCCTCACCAACCTAAAAACAACAATTGTGCATTAAATGCTTAAGTTACATGTGATGAGGAGACTATCTTTATGCCCTTAAGACAATAACTTGTAAACAGAATGTGTCCAGTATCTCTTTCATGACTTTCTGATGGAAATATATGTTTTTTAGAACATATTGAAAATGAGTCAACAGTTAACAGTGACACATTTGCAGAAAGGTAAATAAACAAATCAAATTTAATGAAAATAATTGTAGCTCACCGTCACTGATTGCATAAAGGTCAGCATCCTCTCACACTGACTGTTAATTACATCACTGAAACAAAAGACCTTTCACCAGCAACTATTTACAATAATAACATTTCACATTTATAGAAATAAAATACTTTTCTTTGTTAATTCTGTGGTGGAAGATGTTCGTGCTCCCCCCCCAAACACACAGCTGTCTTTCAGCTTGAAGTTTGTTTGTAGATCTTTGCCCTATTTTTATCAGACTAAAAGCCTTGTAAACGCCTCCTATCACAGACAGATTCCTCATGTGTCCAGATGTCTCATCACACTGACATGTTTTCTGTTGGAGACGTGAGAGTTAGCAGTAAATCAATGAATGAATGTCACAAAGACTTCTTTCATATTAGAGTTGTAAGGATCCGCTGCCTGCTTAGGAGATTAGTCATTACCTTCTATGAGTCGACTTGTACGTCAGTGTCTTTTCAAAGTTGAGGAATGTGTGTCTGTTATTGTGAAGCATGTGTTTTTCACCAGAAAATAGAAAATGAGACACTTCGAGTGTCCGGTCCTCTTGTTAGGCTGTGCACCACCTGTTGACCTCTGGAGACTTTTAAATCCCACACAGTGAGGAGGAAATCAGTCCTCAACAATTAGACTGGAGTGCAGTATAACATACATTTTTGTTTTTGGTACTTTTAATCTCCCTTGTGCGTAGACAATCAGTCAAGTGTGCCAAACAATGCGTCAGTGCACAAAATGATTAAACAAAGAGACAGATAATACATATTAAAACATGTAGCATGAGTATAAAATGTTAATGTAGTCCAGTAATATTTCATATCCACTGTTTTAAGACAATACTGTGTAACAATGTCATACTTTGTGCACCACAGTCATGGAAAATTATCAATGTCAATATCATGACATAATATTTGCATGAGTGACACCATACAGTTAAATTACAGCACCAGAGTATTTTAATATATTGTATATGACTGCATTTAGTTTTCTTGTTTCTCATATCATGTGTAACTTACATGTTAATTGTGTTTCTCCTTTTAAATAATGCTCGTGGTTGGAAAGATCACCCTTAAACATAAGGAAGACAATGTCCTTCATTGTGCACAATACTAACATGACATCCGCCGCCTACACAAAAACCCTGTTTGAATTTTTACAACTCCGCATGGTACGCAGTGATCAAATCCCTCCTCGTTGACCTTTCGGCAAAAGAATGCAAACAGTTCCTATTCACTGTCATTTCTCTTTGCAACACAGGTGTCAGACCCTTTGGCATGCCAAAGTTAAAATTAACCCACAATGTGAGAGCGCACATGGCTCCTTGTCTGTCACTCACTGTTAGGAGCTGTTAATAATCTCACTGGAGGTTTGAATACCAAGGGGCAGAGGACAATTTCGGCCAGTGAGGTCATGAAATTAAAGTGAAATTAAGCCAGTAAGATTAAAGGGATTGTATTGTAACATGAAACCTGTGGAGCGTTTGTGTCATCGTTCAAAATAGGGCAAACAAGCAAACAATCAAAAATAAAACTAATGCAAAAGCATTAGCAACCCCAAAACACACACGTTTCAATATACCGTCTTTTATTTTGTGATAAGATATTTTTACGTGGTATTTTAAATGTTTTCTCATCACAAGAGTTCTGCTGTGTTTTACAGATTCTCCATGAACATCCAGATTGTTTTTTTATTCCCAAAAAACAATGAACTTCCTTAGAGACCATTAAACGTTGCACTAATAAGAAAGCTGTAAAGACTGTAAATGAGTGTTTTGCTTTTAATGTCTCTATTTAATTATCTTATGTCGTTTTAAGTGTTAATAGTTCATTTAATAATTCATCTCTTTGTAGTCTTACTTACTTCAATGTGTTTTCCTTTTACATAACTTCCACACTATTGTACTGCAGTTAGTTCAGTAAAGAATAGAAAGACACTGAAACCTACGACTTATATTACAATGTATAATTTCTGAGGGAAAGCTGAGAGCTCAGAAGGGCTCTGAAATACTTTCAAGGCATAACAACAAAGCAGCACAAACCGTTTAAAACATGCAAACATGTGAGAGGGAGAGAACAGAAAAGGCTCACCTTGCAGGGGAAAGGGAAAGTGCCGTGAAACAGAGCAGAGCAAGACGCCTCTGCCTCCTCGTTTATAGAAAGAAACCTCAGAGAAAGGTGTCAAGAACGTGCACGGCCTCTTGCAACCAACTGTCTGACGACCACTTGGTGAAATCACATCTGAATTATAAATAGTTCTCTCTCTGGAAGCGTTTTCAATGATGATGTTTGAAGGAAGCGCTTGTGATGATCTGTGAGTTGGAAAATTTAAATGCAGACGTCTTATTTGTATATGTTCTAAACCAATTAAATTTCATTTGTCAGCTGAAGGATGGGCAGGTTGACTCACTCAGCTACGTGACATGTGTTTTGCAATGTGCATCCTGTTGCTTCTGGCTGGAGTCCAGTGTAAATTTAAGCAGCTATTGTGACCACGCTTCATGCTCAGCCTCAGGCATAAAGAGACACTGAGGCCCTTTAATTGTTTCAGGTCGGTATCTCTGGTTCCACACTGATTGTGCAACAAACCAAGAGATCAATGTGGGACCAGAGCTAGCCAGCTGACAGAAGCTAAAGGCCTGGGTGTGTACTGTATGTCGTACACACTGTGGCACATATTCAGTGTATATCTTCATTCACATGGACAAACCATGATACTTTGCATGTTGCAGTCATAACTTGGTTATGTAAAAACCAAACTGTCCAGGAACATGAAGGGGAAAGCATTTGCAACAGGATCACATAATCCTCTGAGGTGCATCTATTTAAATGGTCTTACTCAGCTTGGTTTGTATTTTTCTCAAAGAGGCTCTATGAGGTCTACAGATGGACATGTGATCTATGATAGAGCACACGTCCATCTGTATTAATGGTCTAAGATCTACCTCCCTTGTAACAATAATAAGTTCAAGCATTAGAAGAGTTCAAGTGTACAGTCACGCTAGCAGCTCAGTGAGGCTGTATTTAGCCACAGGAGTTTAGCGTGTTAGCATGCTAACATTTGCTAATTAGCACTAAACACAAAGTACACCTGAGGCTGATGGGAATGTCATTAGTTTTATGTATTTTGTCATGAACCAAAGTAAAATGTGACCTGATGGTGGTGCTAGAAGATAAGTTGGGGGATCATCAAAGTTATTACAGTTCATCGTGAGGGGAAGACAAATGTCTGTGCCAGATTTCATGGTTGTCAAGACATTTTACTCAAAAATCGCAAATGTCAACATCTTTGCGGTTTTAAAGGGAAAAGTCAGGTGATCACCAAAGTCATTAGGATATATCCTCCGGGCACCATGAACGTCTGCACAAAATATGGAGGCAATCCAGCTGATCCATGTTGAGAACATGTCACTGGATGAATAAGAAGTTTGACCTGTGGGTGGTGCTACATACTAAATCAGGAGTTGTTGAGACATTTCAGTAAAAACAAAAATGTCAACCTCATTGTGGTGCAGGAGGAAAAGTCAGAGGATCGCCAAACACATTAGGATTCATCTTCCATCTGCACAACATTTACTGTAATCCACCCAGTAGCTGCTGAGATATTTCAGGCTCAACCAAAATAGTGGACGGACCAAAGTAAAGAAACAATCATTTCAGAAATCAAACGGATGAGTTGCACCTGTCTCACACAGGTGAACCGTGTAAACAACAGAACACATTAGAACCATGTTCTGCCGTGCGGCTCAACTCAGACAGAGAAGTCAACACGGTGTCATTATTCACAGCGTGGACTGTGGCAGAGAGACTCTTTGTATGCAGCGCTGCTTTGTGTGGTGAGTAAGCTTTCTAATTACAAAGTCACCATCCAAACCAAAGCAAACAGATACAGACAACATGCCCGCCCCCTGGGTTTCTGTCCAGAATCACATCTCTGTGCCAAATGGCAGCTTGATCTCAGTGAAACAAGGTCCAGTGTATTTTGTTAGACAGTTGATACGCCAGCGAGCCTGTGACAGATGCACGGTGACCGAAACTGACCGGTCGCCGTTTGAGGACAGAGTTACCTAAAGCTGAAGGGAAAACAAGGGCCACCGCAAGGCTTCTAATATTTGATTGCTAGAGTGCTTTGTAGCAAGTGGACAGCAAATCTCATGCAAACACGTTTGATCCTTTGGCTGGACTTAAACCTCTGGGGTCAGTTCTCTTCTCTGTGCAACCTAAAGCCACAGCCAAACAAACACAGGCTGTTTCTGAGAACAGAGAGAAATATTTATTCTTTCATACACAAAATCCACTTTCCCAGAGACTAAATTGGCAACTGTCAAACAGTCAAAGAGTTTTTTTGAGGTGCTTATACTTGAGTATTTTTATTATGTCTATTAATTGACATTTCTACTCCAAATATGATACTTTGGAGTAGTAATACTCTTTACTACTTTAGCAATACTTTTTACTCCGCTACATTTATTTGACAACATTAGTTACTAGTTACTTTGCAGTTGTCACGTCTGAGAAAATAAGCTTGAAGATGTCATCAGGGTTGTCTAAAGAGTTTGAAAGATGGCACGAAGGGTCTAACAAAGAGAATTTTAATTGTAATTGCATCATGGGAAAAGTAGGATCCAGTGTTTTGGAGCTTGGCCCACACTAGTGATTAAAGTCAGCATGTCTTGGCCTCTGCTGTGTTAATGTTTGCTATCTGACTTTAATCCGTCTCTCATTGTTCCCCTACCCCTTTAAGTAACTGAAGATGTTTTGGGTCTTCAGCGTATCCGAGCATACATGTGGTTTAAAAAAAGGCATTTGTGTGCGTAAAGAACGATACTATATATAATGTAATCTAGTGTGTCCAAGTGTTTCCATTTCATTGAAATAGTCATTGCTGGCTTCAGAGTCTGTGCTGCCACCTTCTGGTCTTTCTGTAACTGTAACTCTGTAATGGAGCTCTGCATTTATTACAAAGAAACCTGACAGCGCTGAAAGTATTCAGATGTTTTACTGAGGTAAAAGCACCAATACATAGTAATAAATTGTTAATATGGATTTATTAATGTAGAATTTTATAAATAAAATTGAATTTGAGCATTTTACTGTAGCTGCTCAAGGTGGAGCTACTTTTAAGTCCAGTGGCTCTCAACCTCGAGGCCGGAGCTGCTACAGACCTCTGTGGTAATTCTTGGCTCTTTTTACTAATCTTTGCATTTTGTATCTCTTTGGGCCTCTAAAAGAGATTTAAATGAAACCATTTGACACATTTAGAGGTGAACAACTAGACATAGAGACGTGACAAGGAGACACTACCAGACAAGAGCCAAAAGGTTTGGAAATCTCTGGTTTAATCTGTTGTATTTCGTAGATGATGTCCCATATAAACCTGGAAAATGACTAGTAACTAACGCTGTATCATAAGTAGTATCATAAAATGGAAATACTAATGTACTTAGTTACTTTTCACCAATGTCTAATGTCTTTGTAGTGTTTGTACAGGATGTTAATAAACTGTAATTGTGAAGCTTTTTGCAAAAATCTGTAAAGATGAAAAACCAAATGAGCAGTTATCTAACGTTTTCTAAAATCCACCGACACGGAGCCAGAGTCCCTTTCATAAAGCTTTATTTCACAGATCCCCTGTAACAGGAGGCCGAGGCAGCCAGGCTCATTATACATTTACATACACTGTCTGTGGCCGGTCCTTACAATGCTCCCCAGGTTAAATAACTCAACAGTTCAAGAAAAACAAAACACACACACACACACATTTCAACTTAAGATAACAAGAACAATATCGAAATGACGGTAATAATAACAACCATTGTCAAATATTATGTATTTCCATGGTCTTATACTGTATTTTCTAAAATTTGTTATGCAGTCAGTCATCTTGAAGGTGCACCATAAAATCTGTATGTGATGTTTCCATAAAACTTGACAAATGCTGCACCAGAACACGCGGTGAAGACGAGAGAATAGTTGTTGTTGCATTTTTTTGTGTGTTTACATGTTTATTTCAGATGAGTTTGTTTGTTTTCTGTTTTTTTTTCTCCCTCCAGAGTCTTGCTCCTCCTCGTTGTCCTCTGCGGGAGATACTGTCGAGGGGAAGTCAGCGCAGTTCATTGTTTGTTTGGCACACTATCTGAATAAGCCGCAGTGGCGTGGTATGAATCTCATAGCTCAAGCGGAGACATAAGGCGCGTCTCCGTGTCCATGGATGCGTGGGTCCTCACAGGACCTCTGCAGGGGAAGAAGAGCACAGGTGGAGAAGATGAAGGTGAAACATGTAGAGGGTACTGTGTGCACATCTGTGTTAAAGGAAATCTGTATTCAGTCTTCAACAGTATATATGAGTGATTTCATCCGTGCTGAAAGAATTAGTTGATGCCAAAAATATAATAATAAAAAATCTGGTTCCAGCAACTCAAACGTGAGGATTTGAAGGCGTAACTTTGGGCTCCAGGAAATCACGATATTCTCACATTCTACTGACGACACCAATAATCCACTCCCTGAAAAGAATCATATACAGACTGATCGATATTGAAAAAAGGATGAGCTCGTCAACGTTTGAAAAATCAAAATAAGTTTTACACACTAAGAGTGATTTATATTATTTGTACATTATTGTCCTCAGGATTAATTGGCTCCAGAGAAATTTGAAGATTTATGTTTGAAATCTTGGGACACGAGACTCTGTCGTATTATCTTATGACCTGGAGCTTGTTCACTGCACCTGCGACATGCTGAGGCTTCATGGGGCCCGTCTTCATGAGGAAGGGCTCTCCGACCAGGCCGCTCGGAGTCTGCGCCGGGGTGCCGCTGTTGCTCAGCTGGATGATCTCCTCGAACTCTCCGTTGGCTGAGACGCCGTTCTGGTGGGCGGCAGGCGGGGCGCCGTTTACAAAAGGACCAGACCCGCTTTGTGACGGGCAGAGGACTGCCGCGTCGGGACTCTGCAGGTTTCCAGCTGCTGCCGAAAGATAATATTAATGAAATGAATGAATGAGCTCCCTTTGATTTCTTTCAGACTGTAAATACAGCGAAGCAGCTTGACGGTTACCTTTACTGAGCTCGGTGTCCTTGCCGTTGACCTGTGGAGAAGCCTTGACGTCCTTCTGTGATGATCAAGAACAAAAAGACGCTTGTTATTTCAAGAAGAGGACGTTTGGTTTCTTCAGGCGTGTTTAAAAAGGACTCGCACTCACTTTATCTCCTGCATCGCTCTTCCGAGTCCTCTTCATGATCTCCTCGAGGCGCTGTGCGGATCAGACAGAGGGATCAGTTAGTGAGCTGCTGGGGTTTTTTAAGGGATGAGTTCGAGCGTGACTTTTTTCTTTTCCTTCCTCCTCACCTTCTTCCTCTCCAGCCGCTCCTGCTCTTCTTTCTGGAAGTGTTTCTCTCTCTCAACGCGCTGACGCTCGGCCTCCTCGCGGGCTTTGGCTTCAGCCTCCTCCCTCTGGAAAAACCCCACCAAAAAAACACTTTCAGATTAAAACGAATAATCAAGTTTTGATTTCAGCCAATAGAAAAGTCCAATAACCCCTCGTTCACATGGCAGCAGGATGTCAGTCATTTTCAAATTAAACTTTGTGTTCTGTAACACGCTAGCCGACGCCTGTGTTCCCATACAAAGCAACTGACAACTGTCCAACTGTCCAATCACGGCTTAACGTGTAAATAACATCAACTCAGGGTAAAACAGGGTTCCCATGTCCTATTTTTGCGGAGTAATACTCTCGACCACCAGGGGGCAGCACACGCTCAGCCGCTCCTGCAGCCTTCAGGCCAGAGTTGATGTTATCTGAGTAACTGCATCATATGCTTCACTGGACATTTAGACTCGGCAGCGACCAAACAGATGTGTTAAAGTCAGCGATGAAAACAGAAACTATGACGTGTGCGTGAATCACATCTGTCAAATGTTGTGACCTGCTGTTTTTAAAATCTGCCGTCTCACACGTTAAACCCCAGAGCACTGACTTTTCACAGCAGCTATTAGCTTGGATTTTATGGACACAAATGTTGAATAGTCGCACACCTTTTTTTTTAGGCACTGCAGAGAGCCCAACACTTAAATATGAGGCCTCTCCGGTGTGGAGTGAGCGCGCTGTCAGGGAGGAACAATGGTCCAATTGAGAGGGAAAAGAGGAGCCGTGCGTTGCTGACAGCTCCGGGATGGCGTACACTGACGCTGCTTCTCCCACTGTCAAGACAACAAGGCAACGCAGGCGTGTCGCTATCACAAACGGCTCCCTCAGCCTCCGCTCACCGCCATAATGGAGGTCACCAGCTGGCATCTGCCCGGGCAGGACCAGGGGGCTGTGACTGGTGGGCACGACACACATCGTCCGTGACAGCAGCACATACTCTCCTCCTTTAATCTGTCCTGATGCCAGACAGTCAGGCGGTGAGTGAGTCAGGCCCTGACAGTATATACCCCCCCCCCTCCCCCCCCCCCCCCCCCCCCCCCCCCACCCCCCCCCA
>JAVQJL010032839.1:0-16845 GCA_036024295.1 Nannoperca obscura
TGGAAACTGTTTCACAACTGGGGGAGAAAAAATTTATATTAACAAACCACTCGATATCTGTCTTCTGCCCTTCAATTCTCCTTTTTTTATAAACAAAATGCCCCCCCCCCCCCCAGTTCTTTTTAAGTAAGAGCTTATTGTTAAGAGGAGTAGACTTGACCTACTGTTCAGCTTCAACAGGCTTCTTCATTTAATCTTCTAATATAAAAATGACTTTTCCACATGGAGATTTTTCCCTGCACACATTTGATCGAATTAGCTTTTTCTACAGGTTGTTGAAATACAAACATACAGGCAACACAATAAACTCTGAAACATTTTATCTCCTGCTGCCTTAAAAAAATGTGAATAAACTGAACTAAAACTGAATAATGACTTCAAAGTCCTCTCATGAGTTGAATTAACTTGACATGATGTGATGTTGCACAGTGGGTTGCCTCACCAGTCAGAGGTGGAAATCCTCTCGGGCCCGGTGCAACAAAGGGCTCAAACTCAGGTACATCCGTTGTGTCAGAGTTGGAGCTGGCGATGGGGACTGCGGTGCGGCCACGGTTCGTCACCTTGGGTGGGGGTCCGGTAGGAGTCGGTGGGGCAGCAGAGGGAGTCGTGGTGGTGCCTTGATCAGACATGGTGGTGATAGTTCAGGGTGGATGATCCGTCGCAGGACTGGAAGAGGGGAGTGGATAGAAAACACTATTAGATTTCAGTTTTTGCTGCTTTATTCCTGCATTAGCTTAACTATATTTAAAATAACTCAAATATTTTGTCCAGTGAACTCCAAAGTGAATTCAACTGGTGTATTTTTAGTAGCGGTCGCAGCAACCTGCCACAAATCTGACTTTATATTTAAAGTGTGCTGTTAAAGTTTCTTTAGGCTGGATTCCCAATCATGCTCCGTTCATTCCTGCATGGTGTGTGAGCTGTTGTCAAACCCATCTGCTCTACATCTGTGGAAAAACTGGAAACATGTCAGAGTTTGTGTGTGTGTGAGAGAGAGACTGTGTGTCCTTGTCCCTTTTATTTAAGAGGACAGCTTTTGAAATTGAAATAGAGCAAAAACACATTGAAAATGTAAATGATGAAACACACATGGGAGTGGTTTCAATGCCTGTTTGTGGGTGGAGTTTACAGTCACACTGCTATTAAAATGCTGGTAAAGAAAGACAATTTTACTTTTTGGTAATTTATTTGTACCAAATCTTCACAAATATTGTGTGTTTTTGAGGTCACAGAGCACGAAACATAAGTTTAAACACTGAGCATTAATTAAGTGTATTAAAAGACTGCAGTTAGAAGTTGCAAAATAATAATGAATACAACTGACCACTAGCAAACTTGTGGACACATCAGACTGATGTAAACAAAGACCCTCAGTGTGAAACATTACATCAACCCTTCAGCCCACATGGGTCTACCTAAAACCTGCTTCCAAATCCTCCAGCAGGCTTCCACTGCAGCTCAGAGAGGCGTGACGTTACTGGCACGATAATTATTTAAGTACGTAGCATGGGTTAAATACACAAGAGCTGTTTTCATGAGATGCCAGTATGTTGGGTTTGTGGGACAAACACCTGGCTGAGAACAGCGCTGCATATTGTGGGTGTGTGCTGGACGAGGAGAGAAGTTTGGGACGATGTTTGGCTGCATGACTCATCACTGAACACAGGGAAGGCTCTGTTTCCACCGGTGGCACAGACAGACATGCTTACCTTCTGCAGACTGGCAGACAGACAGATGGCAGCAGCACAGTGGTGGAAAGTTTTCGTTTTCCCCTTTAAACATGCTGGATGGATTCATTTAAATAACAAATGTGGTGGAGTGATAAAACACACACTACAACATTTCCCATTGAAATAGAGTAGAATTATGGAGAAGCAATAAATAGAAATACTCAAGAAAAGTACAAGTGTGTCAAAACTGTAATTTAGTCCAGGGTCTGAGTAAATGCATTTATTTACTTCACACCACTGCACATCGCTGACCTAAACCATTTCTGAGACAAACACACGCATGTTTTTCACACACTTTGGCAAATGCTGACTCAAGAAAAACCTCCCCAGGTTCATCTGCTCACCATAAAACTCTCTGAAGATGAGGAGTTTTTACATTTACACACACCTGTTACTGTTACAACTATGGTAACTAGCCATAGGTTATAAGGTCCACTGTTACTGTAACGAATACTCAGGTCTCGACCCCTGGGTGATTAGGATGATGGAGGCTAAGACTCATGGATGAGATACACGAGAGAAAACTGCATCAATAATGAAAAATCAAATTAAAATCCTATAATGTACATGACACATGATGTATAAAAGTTGTTTTTTGAGTTATTTGGAGCCTGTTTGTTTCACCAAAAGAACTTGAAAGATTACACAACAACTGCAGAATGTTTTAAATGACTCTCAGATGTTCTCATTGAATTAATTTGCATCTTCACATCTGGAAGGCATAAAAAAAAACTAAGTTACCGGACGAACTGTGGTGCGATAAAAGTGCAGAACTTTTACTAACAAACGCTGTGAAGTAAGAATGCAGAGTGGACGCACCTTAGAAGAAGTTGGAAAGATAAGATGTTGGTTGAAGTTGGTCTGCTGCTGCTGCTGCTGCTGCTGCTGCTGCTGCTGCTGCTGCTGCTGCTGCTGCTGCTGCTGCTGCTCCGTCTTGGGAGACTTCTGCTCCTTCTTATATACCCCCCCTCATGTGTGTGTGTTAGGTGTGTGTGTGTGTGTGTGTGCGTGTAGTGTTGTGTAACTGGTCAGTCCGACTTTGGAGCAGGATGTGGAATCTACCATCTCTGTACAATGGATGGAGCTCAGACAGATACAGTCACTGACTGATTGAGATTCTCACTCTCACACTTTTATATACGGTACATGCAGGATTAGTGTGACGAAGATAACTCTCCTCATCTTGATGATAATTTGCAAATGTTAGCATGCTAACACGCTAAACTAAGATGATCAACATGGTAAATGTAACATCTGCCTAACATCTGTTTGTTAGCATGTTAATTTTTATTGTATGGGGGGTATGCCACGACTTTTATTGGAGATTGAGAAAAGAAAGTTGCCAGGTACAAGATGTGTAATGTGTTAAATTAGTGTTGCCAATAACTCTTGTTTATCTTGTTCCCAAGGTGTTTGTTCACAGGAAACAGCTCTGACTGACGTCTATTTTAACATTGTTTCTTTTAGCTTCTTTCAGGCTTGATTTGAATGTGTTTTTAACTCCGCGTCTCTCGTTTGTAGTTGTGCAGGTTGTGGTGGCCTCCGGTCACCGGTGTGGTCGGCGTGCGAACATGTTTACCAGTGTGATGCTTTTACTCGTGGTGTTGGTTTTGGTTCGTGTTATCTTTACACATCGCAGGCGTGGCATGTCCTCCCCTATTCCTCTCTTTTTGGGTTTTAGTCTCTATTCTAAATAGAAAACATTTGTGGAAGTTAAGCCACACCGACTGTTGTGGCCTCGTTATTGAATCCCAAGAATAGACCCAAGTGCACTGGTTGGATCCAGGAGACCGACCTAAAGCTGGCAAATTGTCCCAAGATTGCACCCCCACTTTAAACAAACTCATTTATTTTTACATTCACAAAAAATCAAAAATACATTTTTGTTTTTCAGATTTACTTATTATTGTCTAATAAACGTGCTGAATACATTTCCTTCTTTATATAACACTATATATATATATATATATATATATAATCTTTTAGGGTTGTTGTCTCACAGTCGGTATTTTGGTGCCAAAACACAGAATGTGCCAACAACTACTTCACTGTTGCTATTATTAATCCTACTACTACTTCCTCTGAAACGACTACTGTACTATTAAAACCACTTCCTGTATTCACTCGGTGCTGTACGCAGTTCTCTTTTCCGTATTGGAAATATAAGTGTTCAAGGGTAATAAAGAGCAAGAAATGAGTCCAAACTAAAGACACAACTGCTGAAGAGCCAGCAGAGCCACCGCATTGCTGCACAAGATGTCCTTATAGTCATCTGCTACCATGAGAAAGAATTTCCACCAGTACTACCCAAAACATAAACGGTTTCATTTCCATTTAAAAGGAAGATGCTTCTAATGTTTTGAAATGGTTGAAAAAACAGAAATGTTGTTGGATGTACAACCTTCAATTTAAAACGGATTCTAAGTCAGCGACGGACGTGGAAGCAGAGCCAAAAATACCCACAAGCTCCACTGCAGAACAAAATTACAGAGGAAACACTGTAAGTTTCTGTGTTTCCCATTCCCACTGCTAGCAATGATCTTCTTGATTGACCAGTTAATTTCAGGGGCAAACTAATGAGCAAATGCCAATTCAAATGTATATGTTGCATTAAAAAGAACAACTGTGAGCTTCAGCGTTGATGGAGGAATTGTTTGGGGTTGTTTTTTATGGTGGCAGGCAGCCTCATATTTTGAGGAAAGTGTGGCTGTTGCAGGGAGTCCAATAAAACGTACTTCATTTGACATTTACGAAAAGCAGCATACAAGTAAAAAAAAAAAATCATGGTAAAGTTCACCGAACACTTAACAGACCTCAAAACAACTCTGCATGGGTTTATGGCACCACATCAACACGACTGATTCAGTCCTTTCCATAAACAGGGTTTCTTTTTTATTAACCTGGTACTAAAGGAAAGGCTGAATCATGAAGGGCATGATCTAATGTGTGTGTGTTTTGAAAGGACTGGACACGTTGTGCCATGTATGCAGCCAGGAAAGCCACACAGCCCAGGTGCAGTGACAGCGGGCAGGCATGATGGAGGAATACTGGCTATTCACACAACGCAACAACTGTTCAAAAATTAAATGTATCACCGTTTAGGATCATGATGAAATGCAGCTGTTCTGATCTCATTTGCACCTCTGTTGATTTAAGTTTTACACCCTGGAGCGGATACAAATATCTAATGTTTGCAAAATACTCTGAGAGAGATGCAGAACAGAAAACCATGAGTGATGCGTAGCGCTTTACTTTAACACGCCTGCTGTATGTAGCACAAGAGCTATCAACAATTTCTATGAAAACCCCTTTATTAATTGTTTGCCTCTAAATGTCTTACTGGATTAAGAAAAAGTTGAATATTTCAAAAATATCTGATAAACTTGATAAAAAATGCTCTTATTCTTTGTCATTTTTGTTATGTGTTGAAACTTTATTGTTATAAATGTAGATTAATGCATGTTTCATAATTTGCACTTACAAAACTAACTTCTGTCTGTTGTTTGCTCACTGTCGTCAACTTGTTCTTGAAAGTACTTTGACAACATCATTCGAGACAGGAACTTGTTACCACGAGGCCAGGTTAGCGCCATTTTTCGCAGGAAACAGTGCCACATATTGACACACACACACACACTTACCACAGGGTCTGACTGTAATGAGCTGTGCAGTTCTCAGCATGAAACCAGCTTGTGTGTCTCAGCACACATAGACATGTTCTGTATGTACAAAATGTGCATACGTGAATGAATCCTTGCACCTACAGAATGCATGTGTGCATTGTTGTGAGTGTGTTTTACAAGCATGCACATGTTAATATCTTACAGCAGCTCACCATGCCATCACTTCACTTCCTGTCAGCATGTTAGAAAACCGCAGGTTGGTCATGTGACATGGCAAGATTTCCGCTGTCTGTGTTCAGTTTGTGCATCACAACGCTGGATCAATTAGCTACCAGGGTGTTTCTATTCTCTTTCACAATGACGCTGAAGAAATACTTCCTGTTATAGACACACAGGAACCAAAAAGAGGAAGAGGAAGAAAGTGGACGAAGTGGTGATGGACACCACAGATAAGAGCTGTAGTCCAGTCATCGTCGCAAACGGTGGTGAGTTAATTGTAGAGCCCTTATATTCTTTGTTTACTCAGGTATTATTAGTATTATATTATTATAACTCTAACATAAGCTTGTATATGTATAGAGGCACCTTAGTGTGAGAGTGAAGCTTTTGATAGCAAATGCAGTTTATGTATAGGTATTTAATGATAATTAGATTAGATTAATTTGCTAGCAAACTATCTTAATATGGCTCTTGAGGTAAAACAATGACAAAGAAGGTTTTGAGTGTAGTTTTCAGTAAAATGCAAAGACTAGATGACTGATTACTGTCACACATCTCTGTTTTGTGCCATTCAGCTCATCCAGTACGGTGCACTGAGGAAGTACTTCTACCTTTCTTCACAGATGAGAGTCTGCAGGTCGTCATGAACTCACTACACCCTCCTGCCTCCCACAGCGTTCCTCCTGCCCTCCCTGAGCTCAGGCTGGTCCTCCTGGGCAGGAAAGGAGCAGGGAAGAGCGCAGCTGGCAACACCATCCTGGCAGGAGTAGGAGGGTTTGAGAGTGGGAAGCCCACGGAGGAGTGTGTGAAAAGGCGAGCTGATGTGGACGGGAGAAAAGTCACGGTGGTGGACACTCCAGGGTGGGAGTGGTACTACCCGCTCAACAGCACCCCCAACTGGGTGAGGAGAGAAACTTTACGGAGTGTGTCGCTTTGTCCTTCTGGACCCCACGCTGTGCTACTGGTGGTGAGATCCTGTGCCTCAGTAACAGAGGACTACCTCAGTGAGATAGAGGAGCACCTGGAGCCGCTGGGTAAAGGAGTTTGGGAGCATACCATGCTGCTGTTCACCAGGGGAGATGAACTGGGTCTGGTGTCCATGGAGCAACGGATCCTGACGAGCGGCCCAGCACTCCAGAGACTCCTCCAGAAGTGTGGGAACAGATTCCATGTTGTGGATAACCGAAGCAAAGGAGATGGGACGCAGGTTAAAGAGCTGATAAGGAAGGTGGAGGATATGGTGGAGGGGAAGAAGGAGGGAAGCAGTCATTTAGAGATGGACAGTATGGTTATGTTGGGCCTGGAAGGAGACGGGAAGAGGAGAGCGAGGGAGAGGAGGAAGAAACAGAGGGAGATGGAGGCGCAGATGCAGAGAGGGACCATCAAAGCTGCTCTAATGAGTGAGTCCTTCATTCTGTTCGATGTGTAAAACAGCTTAATGCTCTAAAGATCAATATTTTTATATCAACAGTGTAATGTGAAAAGTGTTGCCCATACTCAAAAATATGTCTGTCAATCACCCAAAGAACGAAGCATTTTAGCAACTTTTAACTCATTTCGTTTTGGTTTTCTGATCAGCAACCTTACTGTTTTAGTTCACTGCTCTGCGCAATTTCCAGAAGCAGCAGGCAGCTGTTTTCAGCCTCTGATAAACCCACTGTACACTAACCAAACAACAGATAGACACAGTTAGCGACTAGCTGGTGAACATAGTGAAGCATTTAGCAGCTAAAGATCCAGATATGTCCTTCAGGAATTGGAGGAGACCAAAAACCGAGCTAAAAGGAGAGTGTATGTTCATCAGGTGGCCAGAAAAATGACTCCAAATTAATGCTAGAGTTCTCCGTGTTTGCTGGATCTGTAGGTAGTGGCTTGTTTAGATATTTTTCCTGTTGCACTCTTGGAAAATGAATACCAAACTTAGCACACACTTATCACAGAGTATGTTTACCTTTCTCCCTCCCAGGCGATGGTCTTCAGGGTTCCGAGCTAGACGCCCACCAGTCGTTCTCCAAGGCTCCTCGACGTTTACCCGAGGTCAGGCTGGTTCTCCTGGGCGAGCGTGAAACAGGGAAGACTTCTGCCGGGAACACCATCCTGGGCAAAATGGGCGTCTTCGCAGCTGGGGAGGTAACAGAGGAGTGCATCCGTAAGCAAGCGGAGGTGGCCATGCGGCTTTTGACAGTGGTGGACACTCCAGGCTGGGAGGGTGGTGTAGCTGGTGCCACACCTGAGAGGGTGAAGAGGGAGATTGCCAGTAGCGTAGCTTTGTGTCCTCCAGGACCCCATGCGCTCCTGCTGACTCTGAGGGTGGATACACTGGTGAGGGCGGGACATGTGAGGGAACATCTGGAGCTTCTGGGAGAGGGTGTATGGAGACACACAATATTGTTGTTCACCCATGGGGATCAGCTTCGAGAGGGGGTGGATATTGAGCAGCACATCCAGAGTGGAGGCAGGGACCTCCAGTGGCTGCTGGAGAAGTGTAGGAACAGGTACCATGTCATTAGCTGCGTAGATGGAGGAGGAAGAGGAATTGGAGGCTCAAGTAACGTGACAGAACTCCTGCAGAAGGTGGAAAAGATGGCCGCAATGAACAGATGTGAGGCTTTCTCCGGCCTGGTTCACGATGTCAGGGACCTGAGCCGGCAAAAGAATGAGAAGTTCAACCAGCGCCTGAAGGACATGGGAGATAAAATGCTTCGTCAGGAGGCAGAGCTGAAAAATATGAGAGAGAGGGAGATGAAAAGCATCAGGTGGTTTTTTGACAGGAAGAAAAAGGTGAAATCACCCGGGAAGGCCAACGTTCAAAGGGACGAAGAGGAGGATGAGGACAGGAGGGTTGGCGAAAGGAAGAATGATATTGGAGAGCTAGAGGAGAGGATGCGATGGCTGACAGAGGATAAAGAGAGAGAAATTCAGGATCTGAGCGTAGAAAAAGAGAGGATCCACGTAGCACTAAACCAGAGTAGAAAGGAAAGGGAAGTCACAGTGCTCAGCCTGGAGCTGAAAGAGAGAGAGATTGAAGAGCTAAAAGAAAGAATTGACGAGCAGCAACTGAAGCTGCTCGACCTTGAACGCAGCAGTGTAGAAAATGAACATGAGAGAAAACAAAGGGACAATGCCAATAAAGAGAAGGAACAAGAGTGGATGAGTGAGGTAAAGAAATTTGAAGAGAACATGAAGCTGCAAAAGAAAGAGACAGCAGAGTGGATGGAAAAAGTTGATTCTTTAAAAACAGAACTGGACGATGCTAAAAGACACTATGACAATTTTATTGAGAGAAAAGCACAAGAACAAAACAGGGAGATAGCAGAGATGCAAGAAAAATTACAGAAAAAGATTCTTGAAAAAGACAAAGAACAGGAAGAAGTTAGAAACAAAGCCTTTGAGGAAAAGCAGATAACTCTCAATAACATCAAAGAAAGTGAAAAACAAATGGAGAAAAAAGTTGAAGAAATGAAATCACAACATAAGAAAGAGATAGAGAGAAACATGCGCGAGAAGGAGGCAGAGATACGTGGCATAAAACTGCAGCATCAGGACGAGATGGCCAGAAAAATCTGTGAAATAGAAAAAACGATGGACGCACTGAAAGTTCAACACCAAGAAGAAATTGATCAGAAGTTGAAAGACAATGCAGAAGTTACAGAAAGGGTCAAACAACAGCGCGACACTGAGATACAAGACATGAAGCAATGCAAACAAAGAGAGATTGCCGAGCTGAAAGAGCAGTTTGCCAAAGAAACACAGGAACAAATGCAAGCAAAAAAGAGAGAGATAGCAGAGTTAGAGCAAAGGTATCTCGTCCAAATAGAAGGAAAAGAGCAAGAAAATGAAAAAGAGAAGAAAATGATTCATCTAAATCACAAAAAAGACACGGCACAAATTATACAAGAGAGCGAAAAAGAGGTAGAGGTGTTAAAATTGCAGCATCGGGAAGAAATGGCAAAGAAAATGAATGAAATGGAAAAACTAATAGAGGCAAAGGTGGCTGAACATCAAAAGGAAATAGAGAGAAAAGTGAAAGAAAAGGAGGAACATGTGGAAAGTGTCCAGCAACAGTACAGAGATACAATAAGGGTCATAGAGCAAGAAAGACAAACAGACATTAAAGAGCTGAAACAACAATTTGCAGAAGAAACAGAGAAACAATTGCAGGAAAGACAAAGAGAGAGAAGAGAGTTAGAGCAAAAGTATGCTGCCCAAGTGAATGAAATGGTGCTAGTCACTGAAAAAGAGAAGGAACTGATGAATGAAAATCATGAAAAAAACATTCTGCAAACAATGCAAGAGAGAGACAGACTAATAGAGGATTTAAAACATCAACACATCAACGAAATCAAAGACAAAATGCAAGAAAGCAACAAGGAAAAAGAAAGTCTGGTTAAAAATCTCAAGAAAGAGATGGAACAAAGACTGGAGAAAAAACAAAAAGAAAAGATAGAAAAGATCAAACTGAATGTCACAGAAATGAAGGAAAAGCTGCAACAACAGGAGGAGAAAGAAATCGATCGTTTAAAGGACAAGAAAGAAATGGAGCAACAACTGAAAGAAAAAGAAAAAGAAATTCAAGAGATGGATTTAAATATTCAAGAAATGCAGGAAAAGCTGCAACAACAGGAGAAGAAAGAGGGTAATCATTTGAATTACAAGACAGACATGGAGCAAAGACTTGAGGAAAGAGAAAGAGAAATCGAAGTGATAAAAGAACATTTAAAAGAACTTTGTCAAAAAGAAGAGGTAAGAAAAAGAGACGATTTAAATGACAAGAAACAGTTGGAGCAAAAACTGGAAGAAGAGAAAAGAATAATAGAAAAACTGAATCAGCATATAAAGGATATTGACGAAATCCTGCAAAGAAAAGAAGAAGAAAGAGGCGAAATAATTCTAAATCAAAAGAGAGAGGCGGAGCAACGACTGCAAGACAGAGAGCGAGGGATGGAGGAGATTAAACTACAGCTTTTAAACGACACAGAGAGAAAAGTAAAAGAAAAGGAAACTGAGATTGAAAGTCTGAAACAACAGTCTGACTGCAGGGAGGCGAGATGGAGGGAGGAGGAGAGGAAGAGGGACGAGAAAGGAAAAAACGAGATGAACCGACTGATAGAAATCATTGACAAGAAGACTAAAGAAATAACACAAGCTGAATGTCTTCTAGCGGAGAGAGACAGCGAGATTGATGCGGCGAACAAGACATGTGCAAAGTACTTAGAGGAAATTAAAGAGCTGAAAGAAAGAATCAAAAACCAATCCTCCAGTCTCAGTGAGATACAGCAGCGCCACACGGAGCAGGAAAGGAAAAAAGATGCCGAAATGATGGAAAAACTTGAGGAGAGAGAAGAGGAACTCAAGCGCCTGAGGCAGAGAGACAAAGACAACGAGAAACAGATCATCCATCTGAGGCTAACGATCGAGCAAACAAAGTCCGAGCTGAAGGAGCTCACCAACAAGATGGAAAAGGAAATGACCAGCATGATTGTGAAATATGAAAATGAGATTGAGAGAAGAAACGAGGACATTGAATCCATCACAAAGGAGAAGGATAGTGCTATAAGTCGACTGGAGGAAGAGAGTCGGCAAAGGATTTCGGATGTCACAGAGAAATATGAGGAAAGCCGGAGGAGAGTTGAGGAGCTGCAGGAGCAGAACGAGAAGACGAGGAAGGAGACGGACAATCTCCAAATAAAGTGTGAGGAGCTGAAGAGGGAGAGTGAAGAAGAGGTTAGAAAACATCTCAGTGGATACGAACAGAAGGTAAAGAGCATTGAAGCAGAGAGAGATGCGGAGGTCCTGGTACTAAAGGAGGCAAAGGACAAACTGCAAGTAGAGATAGAAAGCATGAAAGAGAGAGAGCGTGAAGCACAAAAGCAGATAAGTGACATGAAAGAGCATTTCCAGAAACAGCTGAAGGAGAAACAAAGTGAGTTCAGAACGAAGGAGATCCAAGAGGAAGTCTTAAAAAGGGAAAAAGAAGTAGGGGAAAGGGAAGAGGCTCTGAGTAGAAACGAAGGAGCGCTTTGCGAGAGAGGACTTGAACTTGATGCAAAAGAGGAAGAGCTTGTTGACAAAGAGGTAAAGTTGGGAAGTAAGGAACAAGAACTTAGTAAATTGGAAGCAAATCTAGAAAAACAACAAGAGCAAAGAGATAAATATGAGCAAGATGTGAGCATGAGAGCGCAAACTCTCGAGAAAAAGGAGAGGGAGCTAGAAAGTTTGCTTAGAGCTCTGGAAGGCAAACAGAAAGAGCTCAACTGTCACGGTCAAGACCTTCAGACCAAAGTGAAAGGGCTGAAGGTTCAAGGGAAAGAGTTGAAGGATAGGGAGTATTACTTAAGGAATGAAGAGCAGGGGCTGCTCAACTGGAAGTCCGAGTTGCAGATGCAAAATAAGCAAGTAAACTCCACAACACAGGAGTTAGACGAGATGGGACGAGACTTGGCTTTGCTGAAGGAAGAACTTCACAGCAAAGAGAAAACATTAAAGGCGTCACTTGAGAAACTGAGCAAATGGGAACAGAATCTTAAAGAACGGGAGGAAGGGTTGCAAAAGAGAGATTTAGAAAATGGACAATATGAGGTTGACAACAATGTGAGAGTCCATGAGGGGGATCCTTTCGATCTGACAGCTGCAGCTGAGAGCTCAGAAGACGACCTGCATTTAATGTACCGAGAGGTCAGCGAGAGAAGAGAAAGGGGAAGAGGGTCAGATAGAGGAGAAGAGATAAAGGACAGGGAGGGTCAGAGGGTGGAAACAGCATCGTCAGCTGCTGCGAGCAATAACTGTCACCTTGAAACACTACGGGAGATGGAGATGGCTGAGGAAAAGGAAGGGGTGAGACGAAGAGGAGTAGAGACGCAGAGGAAAAAAGGCAGCGAGGACCTGGAAAGGGCAAAGGTCGTTCGAGATTTTGAGTTTTTATCTGCAAGTCAGGGTCACAGCAGCTCAAACAACAAAGAGTCTCCTGGGTCAGATTTGAGGGTGGTGGTGTTGGGGGAGTCCTGGTCATCTCGCTGCCCAGCTGGAGTCACCATCCTGTGTGGAGAGGAATCCAAACACGACGGGTCCACCTTCAGGCCTTGGAGGGGTCAGATAGCCGGGCGGCGCCTTGCCGTCGCAGAACCGCTGGGTCTGAGGTGGCGAGACGGACCTGATCCAACCAACGCGATGCAAAGGAAAAGCATTGTGGACAGTGTCTCCTGGTGTCGCCCAGGACCTCACGTCGTCCTCCTGCTCATGCCGGCCTTCTTGACGTGCACACAGAAGTACAGGAGAGCGGTAGAGGAGCACATGCGTTTGCTCGGGGAAGGAATTTGGCAACGCACACTGGTGCTGTTCACGTGGGGGGACATTTTAGGGGAGAGCGCAGAGCAGCACATCCTGAGGAACGGGGAACTAATGGGGCTCGTGGGGAGATGTGGGGGTGGGTATCATGTAGTGAGTAGCAAGAAAAGCAACTCTATGATTGAGGGATTACTTGAGAAGATGGAGGATATAATGACTTTGAACAGAGTTTTTAATGTAGAACTGTGATGAGACTGTGCAGATTTATCATATAAAAACTGCATTTTTCATCTTGTTTTGTGAATATTTTTTAATAAATTTAACCAGTGATAAAAGAAATACTCAGATCCTTTATTTACTGTAAGTCAAAGCACCATAACACAACGTAAAAATACTGCATTCAAAGTTAAAGTACAAAAGAATTTTAGACCAGTGGTTCCTAAACTTCACCTTCAAAGGGTCACAAGATAACTTACTTAAGGAACAAACACGAATTTCTGCAAAAAAAATCTGCTTTTTTTGAGAATGTTTGATGATTTTACCTCTTCGGGCCTAAAGGAAGCGAATCACATTTTGAGGTGAAACTGCTACACAAAACAAAAGGACCAAGGACAATGCATGCATTTTCATAAGTGTATCATGTGTTTCTTATATGATATATATCTTAGGTTTCTACAGTACAATAATTCCCTTGGAAATGTAGTGAAGTAGAAGTATAAAGTACCTCAAAATTGTATTAAAGTAAAGTACTTGTAAAAAAAAAACCCTGCTCACTGAATGATTAATATAAGTAGTCATTAACTTATTTATGGCTTTAAAAAATCACATACAATTCAGAATGAGCTGCAAATCTAACATGATTTATAGAAGAAACTTTTCAGACCTGCACCTTCACCACATGAAATTTAGACTTTCATCCTCTCTCCACAAGATGGGGACCTTGTATCAGTTTAGAGTTTGCTCTCTGAGCACCAAAGTAATCAGTGTTGAAAGTCACTCATGACAAGGAGTTGATGGTGAAAGTATAGTAAAGCTAGTCAGGTTTTTTTTAACCGTGTTTTACAATTTTCTGTGTAAATGGCTACTTTTAAAAGGAAGAGTACACAAAGGCTGACTAGCAGGCCTGTGCTCCTTGACTGGAGGCATTTCAGGAGAACCAAACCGTCTCGCAATTATAACCCCAGGGAGCCTCCCGCACGCTGAGAGGACTCCCGCTTTGACAAGTAAATTATGACTCTTGATGAGAGGAGTACGGCTTTCTCAAAATGCAATTTTTGACAGCCAGGAAAATGCGAGTGGATACATACAACAACTTCCATCATCCGCAGAGCCAGATGCAACAGCCAGAAACACTCGTGTGCAATCATGAGGCTAAAAATTATGGAGTGTGAGTGCTTGTCTGTATCTAACATGGCAGCAATGTTTTTTAATCTGTCCATTCAGTGCGAGCTGCCTTTAGAGGCGAGATGAGAGGGTGTTGTGGCAAGATGGATCCCTGCTTCTTTGATCATCTCGGCAGGGTGTGACTGTTTTCAAAGCGTCTGGGTAGAAATTAAGAAACAGAGGGAAAAAGTTGTCAAATTGCAGTTGATGCCGACATCATTTTCATACATTTGTGCATAATGTTTTAAAGATATCAGGTACCCAACACAGAATGAGCCATAATGTCGTAAGAAACGGCCTTTTTCATTTTGAAATCCTTAGATTCATCATGACACATCTCATTTATTGCACCTGATTTATTGATTATGAGCTTGGATTGATTACAGAGTGCATGATGGTTTTCTGCCAGACCCAAAGACATAGTTATTAGTGGTTTAGTTTTAAATGGTTTTAGGCTGTAGTAAGAGAATGAGCGTTTTAAGCATTTACCAAAATGTCTAACTATTGCTTTAAGATGATGCATTAGTCATTAAGAATACAGCATCTTTTAATTTGATGTAAAGCCTACAAATACATGTTGTGTCTTAATGTTTGAATATTTTAGTGTGGGCATTTTCTAGCTTCAGTGAAGTTACAGGATGTGTCAACGCAGAAAGTCAATTGCAATAAGTTGTTTGCCGTGTTTCTTTTATAAAAACACATGGCTTAACCTCCGGGAAATTAACTGATGATCCAACATATTGTTAACACCAATGTCAGAGAGGTTTAGGCATGCAGATTTAAAAAGTACAAGCATGTAAAAAATGTTTTTATTTAAATGAACTTGATCCCAACAGCCATCACGCTCTTTCTTCTTACCATTCAAGGCCATTCAGGAAACAAAAATCACCACTATATCCAGGAGTTCAAAGGTGAATCCTTGCTCCATATGAGCATTGTCACGCTGAATGGTGCAAACACTGAATGATGAAACCACTCTTGGGCACTCATTTCGGTTTTAGCTGGCATTAGTTCAGATTAAGGCAACATGGTAACCCTAATTTATCTTTATTTGGAGCCTTTTAAGGTCCTGAATGAGGCTTTTTGGGATATATGGATGGGGCTAAATTTACATGTTCTACAATAGACAGGAACAGAACAGTCAATCATGTCTACAAATGTTGGAAACAAAATTACTGGGCTGTGTTAAAACAGAAGTTAATGGTTGGGCTGATTTCTATTAAGGTCTGTGCACTCTCATTTGAATAATGGTCTTTCCAACAATGTTTTTTCTTTTCAGTACTTGACCCAGGACGGAAATAAATGTGATTCCGCTTTAACACCTCCATTAATATTCAAGTGGCTTTAATACTCCAGGTTTATTTCTGACTCACCGTAATTAACATGGCGGTAGTTTGTAATAAATCATGTTCTGATTGTGCGTTTGCATGGTGGTGGAAAAAAACTAGGGGTTTCATTATAAAAAGAAAATAAATATCTATTGTGAGCAAAGAATACCAAGATGTCCATATTTTGAAAAACAAGAATGATTTTGTCATCAAAATCACTGCGTTTTAAGGACGACTCATTGTAATACAAAATTGGATGTTCTTGCATGTGATTTGTCATTTTGAGGAAGTTTCAATCAGTCTATTTTGCTGTGAATGAAACTGCTGTGCTAGTTTAATTTGAAATGATTTTCTTATTCTTTCATGGCTACTGACAGGAGACAACCTACTCTGTCAATTTTCCCTTAAACTATGTAACTTCCTTTGTTGTTACCACTTTCAGCACCATTTAAAAGGGGTCTGGAAGTTGTGATTAATGTCACTTACTTTCCAGCCTGACACTTGCTTTGTCTTTTCAGTATGTCTTTAATTCATCAGAAAGTAGGCTACCCTCAAATGGACTCATTCGACCACTTTATGAGTTAATGTTAATAAATGGATTTTGGTTCACATGTGGTCCAACAGTCCATTTGAGGGGACTTCATGCTGGAAGAGGATTCACAACCTGTCAACTTCAAATCTGTTCTTAATATCTTAGTAAATGATCCATTAACCATAAAAAAAGCCATTAGTTACAAGATTTTTTTGTTTTCTTGGTGCATATTATTGAGACTTTCCAAAATATGTTGGGATATTACCTTCATTCATTCGTTTTTCTGCTGATCACTCAGGCAATAGGTGGCAAAGGCCAACGTGGCGTCAAGTGTGGTGGACAAGCAGGAACTTGCATCGTCGTGGCTGTAAAGGTCAATGCAGGTCCCCCCAGGAAGAGGATTTATATTGGACCTGATGGACCATGAGAAGTCCCCCCCCCCTCAGGGGGTACATTTAGATAACGATAGCCTTTAAGAATTAGATAACCCATATCCGACCAGTTACATAAACCACCCGCGGTCCCACACAGGCCCTCTGGAGCCCGTACCCAAAATAGTTGTAGCCCAAAGGAGGGGCACAAAAGCACAAAATGTTCCTGCTGGGGTGAAGAGGTGGCCAGATGTCTACGAGAAGAGGCACTTCATCTTCAGCAGATCTGGAGAGAAGCATCAATTGTTGATGTGTAAAATGAAGAAATCATAGTTTTTAAATAACAGAGTTAAGATTTTCAATCAAAACGGGGGG
>JAVQJL010032840.1:0-25455 GCA_036024295.1 Nannoperca obscura
GAAAAATTAACGCGCAAACCACACGTAAACAACACGTATTTAACACGTATTCAACACGTGAACAACACGTTGTCAACGCGCTAGAGGTCACGTGATTGTGAATAGGATGGCTTTCCATATATGAGGCAGTGCGTTCACTGCGCGTCAGGAGCGTATGGACGCGTCAGGAGCGACGCGCAGTGGACGCCACTGTTGCTGTTGATTCGTCGTCTGCTTTACGTTCACTTGGTAGTCCTCTCACAAACATGTCCGTGCTAGCGGTGAAACGATTACATGTTTAAGCTCCTCCTCTGTGCTGTTTGTAAGGTGGTTAGTAAAATTAGCGTTATCTGCTGGACGTAACTTGACAGTGTTCACAACCCCCATTCATAACGCCGGGCCCCCCACTTTGAAAACCAGATACACAATGTCCTGTTCACAACACACTACTACACTTACACGCTATGGTGAACGTGTAAACATACTTGCTAAACATTAGAATTTAGCTAGAAACACCAAAGTTCATCCAGAAGGTCAGAGGTCCGGAGCGGCGTAACGTTACAACACCGCAGCACCAAGCTGAGGTGCCATGACAACGATGTCAACGACAGGGAAAGAAACCGTATTAAGACCACACCTTGATGATCGCTGTGTATGATCTCCAGCGAGTCCCTACACTGTATATTCAATGTCGCTAACAATTTATTGATCAATATTGAATGTATTTCAAAATAGTAAACATTACACTTCATAACTATTGTATTGTATTCATAACATGAGCCATGGGCTGGGTCTGCAATGACTTGCCGTTCGGTCCGGATGCGGATCTATGGAGTGAATATAGTATGGAATGAATATAGTCTGAATATTATTAAAAATGTTTTTTTTACATGATTTGTAACTGAAACACGAGATTTGAAAATATTTTACTTTTAAATTTTTTTATTTCTCAGATTTAAAACTTTGCTTTCAAAAGCTTTCTGCGCATACAAATGTCTCATATAACTGACAAGCTATTCTGTCTAGAAAAACGTCTTTCCCACTTTGAAATTAAACGTGAATATGCCAAAAACCCAGATGTCCCACTTTCCACCGGCAATTAAACGCAGCATGCGTTTATGAATCTGTGGAGCTGCCACAAGCGTTAATATAATCTCAAAATCCAGAAAGTAACCTGATCCGTGCGTAACACTGACATTTGTATGCAGGAAGCTTTTTGAAAATGAAAAGAATCAGATCTGAGAAGTTGAAAATCTGTAAGTAAAATATTTTCAAGTCTTGTTTTGTCAGTTACAAATCATACTGACACTAGATTCCCTCCATAGGGCGGACTGAGGTCCGGACTTTGACAAGTCCTGCTGTAGACTCTAAGCTTAAGCAAAATTGTTGTACACTTACTCGTTCCGACTTCTTAAACATTAACATTTGCTGCTTACTCCTATATGATAGTAAATTCAAACTCACACAACTTGTGGTCATTTTTCACAATCTTCTGACTTTTGTTGATTTGAAAGTAATAGTTAATTACAGGCCTAAAAACATAACTCTGCACTAAAGAAAGCCACGTGCTATTTCATCGATAAGAAATATTTATTGTTCACCAGTATATTTGCAATACATTTTGTAAAGCTGTGTCACATTCGGTTATCGTAAATATTATTTTAGCAATCCAAACACGCCACAGGTAACTGAAAATCTAAACAAAATGGAGGAATGTAGTGCCATTGTTTGTCCATGCATTCAAAATTTTACATGTAAATGTGATAAAGCGTGAGGCATCCATCCTTTGTGAACCAGAAGGGCTCCAAGACCAGCCTCCTACCATAAGAACAGGCTGTACTGCAGTAAAGCTAAAATAAGTACGAACCTGTGAGATGTTCAGAGGTTGCAGGTGATCCAACTTATACTGAGCATATAAATAAATTCATCTTTATCCACCGTCTTAATGAGAGCACGAGTTAGATTGCCTTTAGCCAAGAATTGAACAACAGGCCTTTACCACAGGAGACATTGTGAGCCAACACTCAACATGCCTGTGCTTTTCCTTCAGCAAGTCACAATGTCTCCAGTGTAAAAGGCACATTCATTCATTCATATATATTAATCTCTTTGCTCACATTTTTATTACTCTTCATAAATTATTTATGCAAGTCTGATAAGTAAGGTTACTGTTCGTTATTGAGGCAGCTTTTAAAAGATAGTCATATTTGTTTTTACACAATCAATAACGTTTATAAGTAGAAGGACGGATACTATCTTATCTTATACTATCTTCTAGTGGAATTGTACACAAAATTGCCAAAAATTGCCTTTTGAATTAGGGGGAATGAGATGGTATTTGGTGTCACAAATACATTTATTTTATAATATATCTCTAAAAGAGTTGTTCGTTTCAGCAGCATTATCTTTAAATGATCAGCTTTTCTCTCTGACAGAGGCCTGGATACGTGATCATGAATATTTACACTAAAAATAACATCCTGTAGATCAGATAGGTCGTCTAGCTGCGCAGTCTCTCTCACCACTGCACGAGGAACGCAAAATCTAGTCAGGTTAAAATTCCTCATATACACACGTTTCACAACATAACACAAATATAAATTTGGAGTTGCTGCGGTGCCTCAAATCGATGGGAAATCCCAACATTTAAAAAATAAAGTCCAATGGCACACAGAAGGCAGGCCATGTTAACTGAAGGAGGGATGTTTTCATTGTAGTCAGCAGTGAAAGAGGCCGTTGAGGCTAGGCTTTTAAACACAGAATTGCACACTAGATCATCCTATCATTAGGTTTGCCCCCTCCTCCCCCCTCAGGCTTGTCCCTGAAACAGATGTAGGATGAGAGGGGGGAAGAATGCATTTGTCTTCAGAACTCCTCGTGAACATTTCTGGCGTAATCCATGAGCTTGCTGCCTGTGAAGTATTCGCTATACTTGAGGATCTCGTCCAGCTCCAGATTGTGATTCTGGTTTTCATCTGCAACGGCGATCATCTGCTTGGCTTCGTTCAAAGCGTTATGCTCATTCATTGGGTCCATGTACTCCTGTACGCCACAAGAACACAAACCAGGAGAAAGATGACCACACAGTTAAAAAGAAATGGTGTACGCAGATACACAGTACTTCAGAAATGCTACATATAAAATGTCCCAAAATAAAGGGATTTGGCTTTTCATTACTCACCTCCAGTTCCTCCATGGTCACAATGCCGTCACGGTCTGAATCAATGACTTCCTCAAACTCCTTCTTCCTCTCTCGAACCCAGTCGTCATCGATGTCCTGAGCCTGCTGGTTCTCCACGGTGCCCACGGGTAAAGAGATGAACTCGGACAGAGTCAGTTTCTTATCACTATCCTGGTCTACAAGCAAGCACAACAAACATCAGATGTTTCCCCTGAATCTGTTTAAATGTTCATAATGTGCCTCATCACAGAACTCTGCATATTCAAATACACACGGGCACTGCTGTAAGCACTAACATCAAATATGTAGTTCCACTACAATATTTATTACATAAACAGATGAGATGTTTGCCATTATTAACAGATCAAGTGCTGCTTGTCACCATGGTTTGATTTAAATGTACCAATAATTAGATGCATACTAACACTGAAACACTTCAACAGAAAATTCATCAGCAATAATTCTGATAATTGTGGGAGTCATTTCTGGGAAAATGCTGATTGTTGTTGTTCAAACAAAACACGCCATTTAGAAATGCTACCTTGAGCTCTGTGTTCCCTGTGCTGTCTGAGGAACGAGCCAGCAGGTAGCAAAGATGCTGTGCAGAGCTTGTTTGTGCGAAGGAAGGAAGATGTTTACATAAACTGATTTACAACCTTTACATGCACTAACCTACTGAGGTTAAGAATGCATGTAAACACAGCCGATATTTCAAAATGTGACACATACAGTGCCATCTTAAATGTCTGAAAGAGTGTACATTAAAACTGCTTCAATCAATTATTCTTATAGTGACAATGAACCAAAATAAGCTATGTGTGTTTTGGTTTTCCAGCCTGTAACTTCACTGCTCTCATCAGCATCATTTCCAGCAGCAGCAGGCAGCCGTTTTCAGCAAAAAAGCTCTAAAACCCCACTGAACACTACCTGCCCAGGATCGTACATCAGACAGACACCGGCTGGGGAACACAGTGGATCATTTAAAGCTAAAGAGCCACATATTTCCCTCAGGAGTTGGTGGAGATCCAAACAAAGCTAACAGGACAGTAAATATTAGATGGAACATGACTCTTGATGCTAAAGTTGCTCTGTATATGCTGGCTGTTTGCTAACATGACAGTGTTGTGTTAAAAAAAACCCCCATATCATATCAAATATTGGGTGCTTAAAATGTACCTAAGTCGCGCACAATCTCCTTGACCATGTATTTGAGCATGCCTCTGCTGTGCTCAGGATGAAGGAAAGACAGGAACTCCTGCTCGTTCAGCAGCTGGTCGGCTGGAGGGTTGTCAGCCTGAAACCAGCGGTCCTTCAGGCTTTCCAAAACCTCCTGAGCTGGGAAACAGATTGTGTACAAGAAGAATATTAAACTCAATTATATTGTTACCATGACATATTTGAACTAGGTAGGTGAAGCACATATTCTGGGATATACTTACTTTCCTCATCCAGTTTCAGATCTTCATTATTCTTTATTTTCGCAGCAATATCCTTTTCATTGAAACCTTTGCTGGCCAGAAATTTGACTCTATATTCATCCCATGTCACGTGGCCTATGGAAAAAGCAGGAATTGAGAATTTGGGTCTGGACTAGACAGAAAATATTCATTAGTTTAGCAAACAGTGTTTCCAACATGGCCCACACAAGCCGGAGAGGATTTGAAAACGGACCACGTGTGTTGAATTATAAAGACACCGAGTTTCTATGCGCTCTCCCTCTCGCTTACCGTCGCCGTCTGGGTCAACAGCACGGAAACTGTTCTTGTTCTCCACCATGGCCTCCTGAAAGTGCTCCTCCGTCTTCTCCATAATCCAGCGCTGCATCTCCTTGGCACTAACACTCCTGTCCTTGTTGAAATCAACTCTGTGAGGGGAGAATTTTAAACAGAAATTAGTTGCTAATTTAGCTTGAGTATTGAGCATTAACATCGTCATTGCTCCATTTAACTAATGCTAATTATGTACTATCAGCTGTAACGACCCATGTGATGCATTATGTGTCTGGCTTGTGTCCAATCCGGTGCTTTTGTTTCAACTTGCCAAGCACTAATACATTTAACATTGATCTTTCTTTACCATTAAGGGTAAAACAATAGTGAGGATTTGTCAAGAAAAAAAGACATTTGTCAAGTCAGTGAGAAGGATTAGTTGAAAAATATGGAGTCGTCATCCTCTGCAATCACATTGACACAAGTGCAAACTGTGCATAGCGGTTAAATGTACATTGACATCATCATTCATGTACATTTCCACAAATACTGTACACATGTATGGAACCTGTACTTTACTTGAGTATTTCCGTTTCATGAGACTCCACTACATTTCATAGGGCAAAATTGTACTTTTGATTCTACTACAATTGTGTGAAAGCTATAGTTACTAGTTTCAAGTCAAGATTTTACATACAAAACATATGAAGAACTTTTAACTATCCATTAATATATACAAATTTAACTTAAACTATAAGTACATTTATCAATTACCTGGCTCATTAATTATCAAAATAATTGTCAGCAACTGTTTTGTTAACTGATTAAATGTTTAAGTCAGTTCTCATGAAGAAATGCCAAACATTTCATTTGAAGAACTGAAACCATGAACCAGCACGAGATATGTTTCCTACGCTTCTCTTTGCTAGTCTACTCTTCTAACATTTGGCTCCCTGCAGCTGCACCTGAAATTCATGCTGATGACTTCTGAAGAACCTGATCAGCAGCTACACACAAGCATCCAGTTCAGGAATGCTGTAATTCCTGACTGAGATTCAAACAATTAAAAGTAAGTCTTACTTGGTAAAAATGTCAATAAGCTTCTTTCGGTTCCTCCGTGGCTCCGAGTCCTCATCAAACTCCTCCATCTCTTTACCCAGGAAAACCTCCTGATGGAAGTCCTTATTGAGGTGACCATCCATCTCCATCTTCATCCCATTCAGGTGGTCTGGGGGAAGAATCTCATTCTCGTCCTTGCTGGGTGGGGTCTTATCTTTAGAGGCTGACATGTTGGCTGGCCGTGCATGCACATCCATGATGTGGAGCAGAATATAGAAAAGCAGAGGCACAGCCAGGAGGTTTCTGCGCCACAATTTTCTCCAAACAGCCATGATTGCCTGTACAAGGATAAAGATAAAGAAAATGTAAATGCAAAGGATTAGTTATGTGAGCTAACTGAAAGGAAAAAGGTTTCAGCCAAAGTTAACTAAGGCAAGATAATGTTCATCATCAAGCACACTTGTAGAGTTTTACACTGCTGCCTATTTTTTTTTTCCCTCTTTAAAGCCGCGTTCAGGTCATATTGGATTTTCCGCAATTACAACACGCCCACTGAAAAAAATCCCTTTCACGTCAACCTCGTAATTGGCATAAATGTGTGGTGGACTCAAGAGGGGGGTATATTTAAGATTATCATTAGAGTCAACAAAAGCCTTTCACATCCAGGAATACACAAACATAAACAGCTGAAAGCAAAACACATCTTGTAAATCCACACTAGCCACCAAACAGTAAATGCAACTTGTAACTCGAGCGATATCTCCTGGGGTTAGTTCATTGGCAATTTTAACACCATAAATAAAATATAGTACAGACGTGAACGCCTCCACCAGGTAGTAATAATATGAGATGTGTATTCTGTACGAAGACTTACATACGGTTAACTGTAACGATAGATTAGCTGTCAAGCCTCGACATTTACTTGTTACCTGTTCACATTATCATTATCCAGTTTTATATTAATAACCAGCATGTGCTCATACTGCTACGGTTTTTTAACGTAAATAACGGTTAGCTCGTGAATATAGCCTTGTCACCTCATTGGAATTGTTTTATACCGCAGTTGACTTTGCTAGCTGAGTGGCTAACACAAGTAGACTAATAAAACATTACAGCTAAATTAGCGCTGTAAGTCTAAATACAAGCCGAAAATGAGAACAATGCTTGTAGAGAACGACCAACCTGTCAAGAACGATGAATAAAAACGACGCTGTGGGGAAGTTCAAACGACTTTGTAAATGAGATATGTGCTAGCTGCAAAGTACCAGCTGGCTAATGTTAGCTGGACTTCATAGGAAAACAGACCTGCGGTGGTTCCAGTCAGGCAAGCTGTCAGACTCCAGTTCCTGTACACGTGGCTCCCCCAAAACACCCCCACTACAAAATGTGGGACGGCTCAGTCACCACTCGAGAAATACGGGTGGGCTGAAAAGTCCTTGCCGACGTTCCAGTAAGCGTAAATTCACTCAAGCTGTCAGTTGTACTGAGTGTTGGCTAGCTGCTAACATTGCGCCGATCAATTCTGTCAAGCTAAGCAAATTCACAAGTATGACTTCCGGTCAACACTTTCAATGTAAAACCCTCATTGACTAACGTGTACAGTCTAGAATTTCTGCTGTAAAGCAGTGATTCCCAACTGGCACGTATTTCTGGTACTTGGAAATATTTTGAAGTAGTTAAACTAATTTGAAAAGACAGGAATTATAATTTTAATGACTAATGATATATCCACATATTGAGTATGCTGTAACACCTGAAGTGTTGAAATAGAAAATGCAGCTTGAAATACTAAACATTTAAACAGTAACCTTAAAGTAATGGATACAAATACAAAAATGGATTCAAATAAATAGCTATAAGCATTAGATGTAGTCGAAATAGTTAGCTAAAAGTAATGTGGATACATAGATAGCTAATGGATTAATGGTTACAAATTGATACATAGCTAAACACAATAGATAAAAATGTGAAGTAGCTAAAAAGAAATGGCTAGAAATTAGCTAAAAGTAATACATGGCTGAAAAACGATGACAAACTGTGTCAATAGTGCACAAAATAGGAGCTATATAAGCATACATGCAATAGTTTTGATGTTTATTCGTGCGCCTACAATCTGAATTTCTCCCTTTTATTTTAAAGGCAATTTACCCAATTTCCGGTTTTGTTCTGTTTTCCCTCTGGCAAACTTGACGCTGTTGGCTGCTGCTGTCTGACGCTGTTGGCTGTCAGACAGACGTGCCAGCGGATACAGGAACTAATATGGCACTAGTTTGGAGCCATACTGGAAAGGTACTGCTTGGTTGTTTGTACTGCAGGCTGCTGTCTCTTGGTGGCACTGTGTTAACATGCAATATTACCAAGCAGACCAGTAAAGTAGTCTAACAATTGTGAAGTAGGTACTCGTGAGCTAACATGTTATTTATCCTAATAAGAGTATGAGAGGGTTGAATTCCTTTAAGACAAATTTGCTGATTGTGGGAATACCAAGACCAACAATTTGTTCGCATCAGTCATATGTTATTTACTGATCCCTGCAATTTACATAACTTGAAAATATACATATTATTTCCTAATTCTATAAGTGACATTTTGCTGAACACCTACCCAGAATAAAACAAACAGATATGCACTGTGGTATATGGCACAGTCATTCTTTGGCAGGTATCAAAGCAACGGATTACACAGGATAATGCAGTAAGGCCACAAAAAAGTGCATTTCTATTTCTTTCTTGGATCCAAACACAGGGCTTTGGTAGAGTAGGCTAATATTGAGCCAAAATTGACAGACACTCTCAGACAGATACACAACTTTATATACACATCACACACACACACACACACACACACACAACCTTTCTGCCAAAGAACCTCTTCAGCTTGAGCATTTCATCTATGAGATAAAACAGAGCTGAATAGGCTAGTAAGGCTGCCAATAGAGGCAAGGGAGAAGACAAAACAGTGAGGGAGAGGGGGAGAAAGAGAAGCGGGAGGGAGAATGGGTGATGATAAAACTCCACTGCGAGCCCTCCTGTAAGCTCAGTCAGAGCAAAGGAGCAACTGAGAGCAGAGCGACAGGGAGTGCAACCGAGCAGGCACACAACAAATCACTGCTCTCTGACGTGGAACTTGCACGAGGCCTTGGACTTAAGGACTTGTTGGGAGAGTTAGTAGGGTGCACCTGAGTGGTGTCAGACAGACACAGAAGAGCACACTGGTACCTGTGTACAGTTTTGTATTTCGTGATAGCGGAGACAAAGCCAGTTTAAGGAGAAAAGAAGAAGGCTGGGCAAAGATCAAAAGTGGACCTCATCCATCTCGTCCTGGGCTCCCGTTGGTGTATGGTGTGCAGAGAGACAGATTGACTTGAACACTGAACTGCATCTTTTGATGAAAGCCCAACTTTTGTGGATCTTGCAGCCTTTTTCAACCGCCGCACAACTTTGCTGGAGACTGGATCCAGTGCTCAGTGTGAGAAACAGCAGGAGAGAGTAGGGGGTGAAAAAAGAATATTGCCATCCATCTCTAGCCCCCACAGCCCACCCTCAGCTTCAGACGCCCCTCCTCTCTGCCTCTTCCTTTGCCCCCTATACCCCCCTCCTCTACACCTCACCCCCCAACAGAGCAGAAAGCGTGAAAAATCTCACTAATGGGTTTATTTGCTGTCAGATCTGCGCCAATCTGTCATTCCCTTGGACCATTTTGTTTGACACATTTCATAGTTGAGTAAGCCTCCTGGCTTTTTGGCTAGAGTTAACAGTGCCCCTGCAACGTTGTACCGGCTGAGAGCTCATCAAGAGGGGAGCAACGACCGCAGCAGTCAGTCTGACAGTCTCTTGGACAGGGAGTCCCTGAAGCTGCATTCCTCTGGTCTCCTTCTCCCTGTTGGGACTTTGTGTTTGTGAGCCTTGTGGGCATCCACGCTTCTGTCTCATCCTACTGTTGGTCTCTTCTGCAGAAGATTCAGGTTGTCCTTGCAGAGATTCTGGTGCTGATTGAAAAATAGTGTGAAGATGCGGTGTGGGGCTGGGCCTCTGGCCGTGGTGGCTGCAGTGTTTTGGACTCAGTGTGTCCTTCTGGATGGGGTGGATGCCAAGAAGGAAAGAAAGAGGCAGAAGGAGGCCACCCCACAACACACAGAGACCTACAATGCTACTCTCTCCAACAGCGAAGAGGTCGGTGGAAGCATCAAGGTAGTGAAAAAAACTCTTTAAATGTTAAACAGACTCATTAAAAATATTTTAAACTTGTTGTACATTTGAAGAAAATCAATTGTGGCAAAGCTAAAAGCGAGGACAGGACAGGTGTGTGCCCTACTGGGTCAAGCCTCAGACAGTGACCAAAATGTGTGAAACGTTAAATGGATGACTTCCGGAGGTATGCGAGGAATGTGGACATCTAAAGGCTGATCAATGCATCAATTAGTGCACACTGCGGGTGTCTGCTACCCGTTTCCCAGCCTATGTGAACAAATCTGGATGTAGCGAAGTTTCATGTATCGTGCAGAAAGAGATCAGATATTTCTGAACGCTTAGTCTCCCTGCAGCAGGAAATGAAGTTATAAACAGAATAAAACATTTACAGTTTCTATTTGCCAAAGAGGGTTGTTACTATGACAACAAGTGAAAAAAATAGTAATCAGCGTTGTTTTCATTACAAATGTACTCCTCCAGCAAAACTGCATAACAGTGGTACAATTCCATTTTCAGGAGCAAGAGTTGGCCCCTGACTCTGCTATTTATTGGTTTATTGCTGGTGTTGCATATTTGCGCGGGTTTCCAACAGGCTATTTGTTTTGCTTTCAGCCCACCCATTATGTTGGCATTCTCATATAACTCTCACTGCCTTATATACCAGCATTCAGCTCCTATCAGCAGCCAGTCCCCACCCCCAAACCAAGCAGTGAGGTCTCCTTTGTATCTTTAAGAACACGTTGTAGGTGGTTGTGGGCTTGCAGTGTTTATTTGACTTGGTTTGCCCTGTAAAAGCATTGGCTATGAAGGATAACCTTGTGTCAACCCTCAAGCCTGCTGAAGATTGGACCCCACTGGGATTTCACTCCTCTGTCTCATCCCACATGGAGCTGGGTGTCTGACCAAACACTATTTCCCCTGAGATCCCTTACAGGCCCGCTGCCATGATGTAACTCCTGGGAAAGTTAGGTGGGCAGATATTTAAAGACCTATGGCAATGTTGTTCCCAGCCCATTGATTCTGTCATTCACAGGCCTAGCCTGACTCCGCTGTGTCTGGGACATCCGATAGGGGCGGTGCGGCCCCAAAAACTGGGGCAGCATGCCGTGTAAGCCCCTCACAAAGCCCCATAGAAAGGGTCCTGAAAGAGAACACCTCGGTGAGGATTAGCCCCCTGTGCCTCCCTCTCTAACATTCTTTTCATCTCATCTCCCACAATCAGAGGGTAATGACATAATCACTCTTAAGATGCAGTGTTATGCCAGATAGTGTCTTTGCCAAACATTGTCACCTCTGATGAGAACCTGAGCTTTAAGCTTGACATCTGTGGAAGTGGATGCATTCAAGGCTGCATTTGTTGGTGCCACCCTATCCCGGTTTCTGTTCAAGAAAAATAAAAGAAGCATGCCACACACCGTGAAAAGTAGTTGCTTTTCTTGGGTAGTTTGTAAGTTTATCCTATTACACATCTGTAAGGTCCCAGAGAAAACAACATGTCCATTGGTGCTGTCTTGGCAAAAAATTTGTGTTCTCAAACAAGCCAAACATTTACACTCCACATTTACATGTTTTTCCCTTGTGCCCAGTGGAAACAGTGGAAAGAGTTCTTATGATGGCATTCGCTTTCTTTCTGACCAATCCTGTGTGTGGGCTGTTGGCAGCGTGCAGTCGTACACTGCATTCCTCTGGAGATTTTCCATTTGAAAGTGATCACAATAGTGAGGTGTGGAGTTGTGCTGTGAGTGGAATTTTTTTAATGAGATGATAACTGAAGTACATTTCAAACAACTGTGATCTCTGTGAACCATTACATGGTGCAATCTTAGAGCAAAATGTCAGAGGTACATGTATGCAAGCCTTATTGCTCTCCACTCTAAAGATGGAAGAGGAATCTGTCAATTGTTGAGAGCAGTGAGGGATCTGTGATGGCTGTAATTGAGGGAGTCAAATCAAACATCACGCCTGGCGTGTTGAGTAATGGCTGGGTTTAGCCAGAGGCGAGGGTTTTTGTTTCCTCTCTCTCATCCTCAGTGATGATTAATGCAGTACTGTGTGGGACCTTTTGGATCAACCTTCACATAAAAGACAAGATAAAGTCCAACAGGAAACAGCACCACGGTGCTCTCACAGTGCCACACACCTGGTGTGAACTACCTATACTCTGTGTTGCATGATAGTGAACTCTGCTCACATGTCAGACAACTAAAAAAGGTATTTGATATTCAAATGACCTTATGAAGTCATCTGAAAATATTATGTCATCACATATCAAATCTGCAAGTAAAATAAACTGCACTGTGTTGTGCTTTCATGACACCGACATAGAAGGACTGTTTTAATTGGATTTTGTTTCATTTTAATAACTTCAGATTGATGCTAGATTTATAGAAATCCTTTAATCTTTTCTGATTTTTATCATGTGCTGGTCATGTTCCCGAAACCATGATTTCAGAATTATTGCTACACTTAATAGTACAGTGGTCAAGTATGGCCTCACAAAAGATGTCCATTGTATTTTGTTACTGACAATGGAGGATGGTATTTCAGATTGCCTTGCAAATGCATATACATCATATGCACATTGTCTTACAATGTACAAAGAAAATCTCAATAATACTGCATTAGAGAGTGCTGACATTGTTAAATAGCTAATGTTACAATTTCCTGCGCAGCAGGACAATTAAAGGAATAGTTTATATAAAACATATAATAGATGCTAAAAAAACAATGATATTTACTTTTAAAGGAATAGATTTACATTTCGAGAAAAAAAAATCACTTTTGGAGCAGTAAATATGAAGCTACAGCCAGGATATGGTTTGGTTAGCTTAGCTTAGCTTAGCATAAAGACTAGGAACCAGTGGAAACATCTATTGTAGCCTAAAGGTAACCAAATCTGAGGGTTTTATGCAGTAAATTTGTAATACATGTGTTTATGCGGAATTTGTTACCTTCAAACAGAGCCAGGTTAACAGTTTGCAATTTTTGGGCTAAGCTAAGCTAACCATCTTCTGTCCGCTTCATATTTACTGTACAGACATGAGAGTGGTAGTGATTTTCTCATCTAAATCTCTGCAATCCTAAATGTTGAACTATTCCATTCAAAATAAATGTCATTGTTTTCATATCGTATAGTCATATTTTCCTTTTAAAATGTATAACAGTCACCACCTATCATGTTTCTCCTATTACTTTAAATTATAACCTAACATGACAGGGGCAAATAAGTTGGATAATAAAGTTAAGAAAAGAAAACCATTTACAGTATGTACTTGTGTAACATAATGCAGAGCCTCAAATGGATCATATAAAAGGAGGATGACATCTAACCTGAAATTTTCATAGGGCAAACTTGTGTAAATGGAAATGGATCATTGCTCATTTTACCTACCACAGGGAAAATGAGCACTCACTCCCATTTCAAAGCTAAAATTCATACACAAAACAGATGTGACGCAGCACTCAAGCTTATATTGCCTTTCATATCAAGAGGAAGCCAAGATGGTCTCTGGTGATTTCTTAAGCATAAACACAAATTTATTCACTTTCTCCCACACATAATAAATGCATACACACACTTGTTGGGACAACAGTGAAGTTAAAATCAGGCCAAATTATAAGAAGCATGTTCAACTGTATCATTATATAATAACTAGGTTTCATTTACACTTCCAAATGGTGTTCCTTCAACATTTAGCAAATAGCAGCATCCACATAGTGTGATAGAGTAATTAGGTTTTGCACATGGTGCTTGCCAGTTGAGTAATATCACAGTGAGAAGAGGACAGAGTCAACATTGCATGCCTAACTGTATTTAGCTCTTCAGCGATAAATCCTCAAGGCAATCTGTTTCTGTGAAGTGCAGCGGTGGGGAACACATGGGTGTATGCATGACGACTGGGATGCACGCAGGTTACCAGGATCCCCTTCGTCCCACACAGCCTGGGTATCCCTGCCTCCTGGGGTGGGATCGGCCCAGCATTAGGGCTGTCCACCCATGCATGGATGAGTGCACAGGGAGCAGTACATGGATATAAAAACAAGGGATTATAGAAGGCTCTCCATCATCCTGTCCAACCTTAAACCTGCCTGTGCAACATTTTTTTATCAGCGGTAAAAGGTTTCATGTTGTCTAGTGTGTATGAACATGTAGAAAAACAGATAACACAAAAAGAAAACAAGATAAGTTCAGCAGTACACTTAGAAGAATTCAGGAGCTGTGTGCTATGGAGTAGACTTTCAGTATCTGGTTACAGCCCCAGAGACATGTTTTAACAGTTGTGTTTGTGTTTTTGGTGGCATGCTGCCCCAGGGAAATATTTCCCAGTTTTATTGCTTCAAATAAATTCAACCTAATTTTCCCTAAACTACATGAAAAACACACTTAAAGCAGCGCACAAAGAAGAATTATTCAAGCAGACCCAAATCATTATTTTTAAAACTCCATCCTCACTGTGCTGGAGGTTAATAAAGCTCTGTTCACTTTTATTGTGCACCATCAGTATTAGACACAAGCAGTGGTGGAGAGTAACTCCAATACTGTACTTAAGTAACGTTTGAGGTATTTCTACTTTAGTTGAGTATCTCCATTTTATTCTGCAGTACACTTAAACTCCTCTACATTTCAGAGACAGTACTTTTTACTCAACTACATTTATTTGAAAGGTTACTTTTCAGATTAAGATTGTACATAAAAGAAAGATAATACATATATAATAAAACACAATGCATTGTTTAAAATGAAACCAGTGCTTCCCAACCTTTTAGGCTCATGGCCCCTTATTAAAAAGCAGTGTCTAGATGGGGTCCCTTGCCATGTTTCAGATCTCTATGAGCTGTTTTTTGCAGAATATTGTTTTTTCTTTTTCTCTGCCCCATTAATCATCTCACGACCCCTCACACCCTTGTGACCCTTTGGCGAGGCCCGACCCCTAGTTTGGGAACCATTGGACTTAACTACCTAACAGTATAGAAAGATGTTAGCCTGCCAGCAGCTCTGGAGCTCTCTAATCAACACGTCATATCTCGCATAAATATGTGTGCCAAAGTATTTCTTGGCAGGGAGCAGTGATTTGCTGAAATCTACGCTGGTTGCCTGGCAACTGCTCAGAGGATTTTGAACTGTTGTACAGAGCCAGGCTAGCTGTTTCCCCATGTTTCTAGTCTTTGTGCTAAGCTAAGCTAACCATTTGCTGGTATCGTTTTTCTCATATGTCTCTGCAAGAAAGCGAATAATATTTGCCAAAATGTTGAACTATTCCTTTAAATCTAGCTCACCCCGCCAAACTTTAACAGTAAAATGCTGCTTACACAATGATGCATCAGTGTTAACAATCTCATAATAACAGATATTATATCAGAGCAAGTACTTTTGCTATTATACCTTAAATTGAATCTTTACATTGTTTTGTTGGTACTTTTACTTACTAGGATATGAATACTCCTTTCAAAGCCTAGACACAATGCATCCCATTCTTAAGATCTGAGCCTCGGTAATGTGTCATGATTTAGAGCCCCATCAGTGAGGATAAACACTGTCTAGAAGATGTAAAGTTTCTCACCTTTAGACAGAATACCTGACACATTCTCTTGGTCTGTGCTCGAAAGGCGTGCGCTCACGCCTGCTGACAGACGAGGCCACTTTGAGGCACTCACACATCAGCGATGATCAAAGCCAGAGGCCTGGTGTTCTTCATCAACTCTCAGACTGATACCTGTATCTGCTCCCTACCCACTTTGTTCACGGGTTGTACATGCTGATACAGACCTGTGCGAGGGAATCCATGGTTTACTTTACGCCACAGCCAATAACAGCGAGTGAGAGATTGAACGCCTCTGACAGGTTTTCTGTGTCATCAAGCAATATGATTTTCATGTCTGCATGCGTGGAGTCTTTGATGTTCTTAGTCGAGACAGAGACTCACCTGCATACAATGAATCCAATTTTTTTTTTGTGAGCTATCCCAGCTGTCACCATACAGTGTATGTTATATGCTCTGACAGTGCAGACGCTTAAATAAAAACACAATCAGTTTAAAAGAAAGAGTTCCATTCCTTAAGCTGATGATTAAATTATTTATACAATAATTTGCTGTTATGTTTTAGCTCAGAAATAAAGGAAATTATTACCTTGGTCATAGATTTCTTGACACAGAAAGCACAGAAAATCCTTGAGGGCAAATTTTTAATGGCTTAATTACAATGGCGTGTGTTAAAGATGATAACAAGCTCAGAGTATGGCTGATTTCCTGGCAATGATATGTTGTCTTTTTATTATTATGTAGGGAACGGCTAAGATGTGGAATTATACGTCACATGTGTGGGCCAACTTGCACTGTTTCATATCTCTGGAAAAGCAAGACAAGGATCTATGACACTGATATAAACACAAGAACAAATGTTAAGCTTTGACATTTATGGAATTAGCATCCACTGGCTCTCATAATCGAGTGGGTGTCTTTTATATCGTTCTGAGCTGTCTGAGAGTGTCTGAGGTGATGATTCACAGTTTTACAATCAATCCCAGTGGAAATATACTCAAACTGCCACAGGCAGGGAATACTAGTACAACTCCCCAGCACCACCGCAACCCCCAGCTGTCAACATGTTAATATTTGTTCAAGCTTACACAACCGGTATGTTAATGGGATAGTTTGAAGTTGGAAAATGTAATGTCTGTGTGGATAGCTTAGCCTAGCATAAAGACTAAAAGTGTTGGTAGGCAAATGTTGTTACTTTTAGACTGAGCCAGGCTAGCTGTTTCCTCCTGTTTGTAGTCTTTATGCCAAGCTAAGTTCACCACCTGCTAACTGTAGCTTCTTATCAAATAGACAAATACGAGCCTGGTATCGATAACTGTTTGCAAGAAAGCGAATAAGCCTTAAAGCAGATTTTAACTCCAGCTAGATATTTCCAACAGGAGTTGGTGGAGACCAAAACCAGAGCTAAAACAGTGTGAATATTACACTTATATTGATCACATAGCCAGAAACACAATTACGAATAAATTACTATGTTGCTCTGTAACTGCTGGATGTGCAATGCTGAAATTGCCCCCCAAAAAATGTGTTATTGTAGGTTATTAAAAACTGACATGTCAAAGGAAAAAGCAGTTTATCCAAAGGGCTGCCAGTCTTATGGAAACAGTATTAAGTCGTGTAGACGTATTCTTGTCTTTACCAAATCAGTCTCACTTTAATCTGTTTCCAAGCCCCAAAATCACAACAAAAACAAAGAACAATCCGACTTGCAGCCGGCAATAAACTGCCTATTAAGTAGTTTATTTTTTCTGCTGTTAGAGAGAAGAGAAAGTCACAGAGAGAGAGAAGTAGAGAGACTGCTGCCAAATATTTAAAAGAGTTTTTATTCCAGTATGCTGAGAAGACAAACAAGGAGTGACTTTGTTGCGGTGAAACAAGAGGCAAGTCTTTGACAGCAAAGAAAGGGGCATGTTGGTTTTGCAGATAAGTGATCCATGTCCCGCTGCCAAACCTAAACAAATTCCATTTCAGGCAGCTCACCTCAATGGCTCGTCTTTATCTCCTCTTCTATCTTAACTGAAGGCACTTGACATTCGGGGAAGGGATAGGGTAAGATTCAGGCTTTCTGTAATTGGAATTCATTAAGCCTCACATTTTACCAAAATAAAACACATGCCAGTTGTAACATATAAATATTTCTTCCAGAGGTCTTCTTGGAGTGTTTTTTTCTTATCTCCCTAACAGATCCCAGTCTCCTATACAGTCATTTATTATAAATTAGTTATTTCAGATAAGAAGATCAAGCATACACACGATTAGGAAACAGACCAACAATAACATAAATCATAAAAATAAATCATAACTTGGTATACATACTGCATATGCATTTGTTATCTTTATGAAACTTTCCATCATTATGTTACTCACACAAGCGGTAAATACTAGTATGTCTTTGGGTAAGGGAGAAAGTGTTGGCAAGTTTGACATGTTGTTATAAACTACAGTAATTGAGGTCTGCAATCCACAGAATCTACATCACACATGCATGGGCAGACTCATTTTTCACCAGAGTGCTCATGGAAATTTTCATGTGCTGAAAAAAATCACTTGACAAGGTTTGTTTACATTCATTCAAACCTATTGGGCAAATAAGAACTGACGTGGCACCTGAGTGAATTATATGGAATAAAAAAATAAGCACAAGGTGAACCTTTCGGAGGAGAATGGTGACTAAACTTAGAAGCTAAATTGAAAATCCTCTTCGAGGAATTGCAGTCGACTGAGCAGGAGACTGACCTTCCTTGGTGTATGGCACCATTTAATTGTATCTTAGGGCAAGATTTTCCAGTGATGGTTTAAAGGAAGAAATGACTCATTCCTTTGCATTATGCCCCATTTGGGAAAATTATTTAGAAATAAAATATATGATTAATCTGGTAAATAGCACTTTTTAAAAGGCTGTAATTATTGAGTGAGAAACAGTGTAGGGGCTGTAGAGAAATGTCTGTCTGTTTGTCTGTTAATTTCTTTTATCCTGTCTTATTTATTCTATTATGCAATTTGTAAAGCACTTTGAACTGACCCTGTGTATAAAATTTACTATAAAAATACATCACTTCACCACATCATTATTGATTATACTGTTATTTTCCTTAATATCCTCTATGTCATACTCATATTGGCCAAATAATTAATGTGGGAAAATATCCCTTTTTTGTGTCTTATTTCTGCTGCAGAGTTCTGACAACCAGAGAGTGGATCCACTGGGATCATGGATGGACTTTGTCAAAAGACCTGTTGGCAACTTCCCTGGAAAGTGTCGCAAACGCAAACGACCCCTGGTAAACCCAGTTGTCAACTGTACTTTTAATAATGATTGGTACATTTCTTTCTGAATAAGACAAACTTGCATAGTGATTTTCCGATCAAGTTGGATGCATGATGATGTTTTGTGCATCTTTCCTCCACTAGCCGGGCCCACCAGGTCCTCCAGGTCCTCCGGGCCCACAGGGACCTCCTGGCTCTCCTGGGGCTGAAGTGACCCAGGAAGTTCTTCTCCAGGATTTCAAGGAGATGATTAAAGGTATTTTTCATTGATTTTCCAGCCCAGACACAGTTCAGCGTCTCTTTTATTATTTTGCAGGGATAACCTACAGTTAAACATTTGGCTATGCACAATTACATTTTTGGTATTTTATCACATTGTGATGCAAGAATAGGTTCAAAATCAATGTTAATTGATTCTGTTCTGTAATAACCTGGACGTGTGTCTGTCAGAGGCTACAGAGAGGAGAGCAGCAGCACTGGACAGACAAACCAGCCCCAGCCAGCTACCTACGGCTCTCCTCACCCTGGAGGGGATGACCTCCTACCGGCGAATAGAGGAGGCTTTCCACTGCAAGCTCAAGGGACCTGTGGTGGTCGACAAGAAGACTCTGGTGGAGCTCCAGAACTTTCAGACAGTATGTTTGTTTGAAACCAAGTAAATGTTTATGAACAACTTCGCTCCCTGTGCATGGCCAAACAAAAAAGGTTTTGGCTAATCCTCCTCTGTATGGTTACATGCTTTGTTTATGACCAATTTGCTTCTCTGTCTTAACTGTGTTTGAAAGAGCAAGTGTTTGGTAATCATTGCTTAGTTTGCATGTGGGACAATTATTAGAGGATCATCCCCTTGCTGGTAACTGGCACTGGCAAAGCATACACTGCCATTCTGAGACTCAGACTGGCTGTTTGGTCAAAAATATCTAGTTTTTCAGTTCTACACATCACTCTCTGGGCGGCATACAAAAGGCACTCTGTCTCTGACTTGGAATAAAGTGTGGTGAGGACAGAAATAGACACTGTTTGAAACAGCATGCTGTAGTGGAAGAACTATGCCCTGTTGGGATGGGCTGACAAGGCTGGAGGAGCGAGGATTAAGCTTTGGCGAACTATTTAACATGCTAACACAGCACTATGTTAAAATAGATGTGTTACTATGTCTCTGGAAAGGATATTTTACATGTTTTTGCAGAGTCAGAAGTAAAGAGAAAGATAATGAAGGAGGACACAAGGATTAAAATGGGTTCAGAATCCAGGTCTTTAGGGGCCTTAAAGATTGGTCATACCAGAAAGTGGAACAGGGCTAGCTGGCTAAACTGTAACCACTAACATCCTAGCCTCAGCCTGCCCGGCCTGCTGTGGTCAGTCTCAAGCTCTCCAAGGTTCTTTCTATTTTCTCCGTTTGCTGTTGATCAACCGAACAAATTCAGAGGTCAAACTCAACATAAAAAGATTAATCCACTGATTCACCGTTTTAAATACTGGTGTGACCGGGATGCATTATCGCTCTAAAATGCAAACATATTTTCTGTGCTTTTAGCCACCAGCTAAAGGAGCCTTCCTCAGAGGGTCCGGAATGGACCAGTCTACTGGGAGATTCACAGCTCCCATCACTGGGATCTACCAGTTCTCTGCTAATGTCCACATTGGTAAATAACAATAACTATGTTACAGGGGTATTAAAGCACACATACCAACTTTAAGAATCTAAAGCAGTCAATGAACAGTCCTGAGCCCCGTCCCCCTTCTACAGATTTTTCAGTTGTAGCTAGCTAGTTAAGCTAACATTAGCTCTAAAAGAGTTGGTTGAAAAAAATGTCTCCGGCTGACTTTTTAATTATGTTTTTTAATTATTTTAAATATGTACTGGATGGCTACATACATGATATTCTGCTAAAAGACAGATGCTAAAGCTACATGTCCCATGCAACATCTTCACTAATAAATGATTCATGTAGAAGATGAGGAAATAGGAAACAGAATTGTTCTAATATTGGAGTGTAGCGCTAATAAGTCCTAGTATTATTAGTATGATAAAGAAAAATGAAATATCAGACTGTTAGTTCGTTCTAATATAACTGTGTTTGGTTAGCTTGAACAAGTTAGCTACTTGTTCATATTTTCAAACAGTATGTTTTTACTTTTATTGTTATAAGAGGAAAGGCTTCTAGGATGAGGGCTAAATCATGTGTTCGTCAAACCTTACGCTATCCCAGGTAACACTGGCTGGGGTCAACATTCAAACTGAATCGCATCCACACAGTGGAGAAATACTGCACAGTGGATGTGCTAGTTGTAAACAGGGCTACCTTCCCCCCCAAACATTAACAGCCACCCCACAAACAAATGCAAGGTAAGGTTATTATTGTAGGAAGCAAGCTAGTTAGCTAGACATGTAATTGCAGCTTATGTTTAATCCATTCTTTATACTTGGCAGGCCTGCAGTGTGTTGTTAAAGTTGCTAAGCTAGGCTTAGACCATCACTGTTAAGTGAAGGGATTTTTAAGCTGTCATTTATATTTTTGTGAGCTATGCCTGAGCAAGTATCTTCATGTGATTGTGAACATTTTGCCTCCATACAGACCACAATGAGGTGAAGAGGAGCAAGAGTCAGCTCAAGGCCAGGGATAATGTTCGAGTGCTGATCTGCATCGAATCACTTTGCCACAGATACACGTAGGTATTCAATACCAGTGAGTTTACATGCATGCTAGTATACCATTTTGAGTCTTATCCTGGTTTTGATTTTCTTGGAGATATCATGGTTACATGGAACATGAGAAATCACATTATTCATATCCCCATTTACATGATTCTAACAGTATCTTTGTGTGCTGTTGTGTCTTGATTCCTTCACATCTCAGCCACTGTTTCTGTACCAACAGAGAAACCTGGATATGGTGTTTACATGCCACAGTATCCTGGTTTATATGGTTACTCCAGGTAACATATCCAGATATCAAAACCAGAATAATGCATCATCCAGGTTTCTGAAACCAGCATGTGATGTTTGCATGTGCAACACATAACTGGAATACTCCAAAACCAGAATACTAGTGTGCATGTAAACACACTAATTGCTAAAGATGTTGGAGAACTCATATCCTAAATCCAAATCAAATAAACCCAACCTAAAACTCTTTGTTACCTCAATATATCCATGTGGATTTCATTTATTATAGCTATAACACATGCTGGTCAGTTATACCACCAAGTAAGTAATAAAACCGATCTTGGGATGTAATTAATCTGACTAAAACAGCCATACTTTGCATTTGTGACATTCTTGTTTTGACAAATTGTTTACTTCCCCAAGTAACAGTGACATTTAACGTGTTTAATGCTGCCTTAAGTTTCACCAGAATTTATGAGCTGTTAAAGGTGTTGTCTGTTACACTTTGTGTGGAACCAGTGTGGCATTTCCTGTATAAAAGCAAGAGCAGGACTTTAAAGGAAATGTCCTCTCACTTAGAGCCCTGGTCCCTGTCGCCTAACTAATCTTTATAGACTCACCTTTGACACTAAAGGCAGCCTGTTATATTCAGCAGCACAGCAGTGAAATGCCCTTGTTTGGGATGTGGGAGACAGGTAATGAAGTATCTAAAACAGTGGGTCTACATGGCATAGAATTACAAATCCAGGTTTGGGTTCTTTCCAATATTTAAAAATGTGTATTTACACAATGTCAGTGAAAACTGCTGAAATGAATTGCTCCCTTAAGTCTCTCCCAGACTGTGCAGAGCTCCACAGCCTCCCTTCTTGGTACAATGAGGAGAACGTATAAATAATATTATTATGATGGGTTACCTAACCCAAAAAAGTCCTTGGCTCTTGCTTTTTCGAGCCAAAGCCCCAGCCAGTCTCGCCCTCCCACACATAAAAATGTAGAGAATGTGAAATGAGACTCATTGTGATGGCAATTGGAGTGAAGAGAAACATGATTGATTTGCCATAAAAAATTACCATTTTCCACTTAAAAGGACCCAGTACTCTCTATGTTGTTAAAGCCTACAGCAATGTTACAACCATCTATACAAACATTTGAGAGCACTGTGTTGTTAAAGAAAAAGTGTGACATTTTACTGAGACTTGGATGAGAAGATCACATGTCATGTCATATCTGTGCGGTAAATATGACGCTTGCATCAGACAGTTAGCTTAGCTTAATACAAAAACTGAAAACACGGGGAAATCAACTAGTGTAGATCTGTCTAGGCTATAGGTAACAACCTGCCAGCACCCCTAAAGCTCATTAACATATTGTATAGCCGTACAAGAACTATGAATTAAGGAGACAATTTGCCTTTTTTACGAGTGGTCATGTCCTAAGTATACAGAACCAAAGTGAAACTGTAACTTCCAGGTTTTGTTCCAGAAGTAATAAAACCTCATTCAAAATCCCAATAACATTTGTAATGATGCAAATAACAAAAAATCTGTGTTAGTACACAGATTTGGTTACCTGTAGACGGAGAAAGGCTAGTTTTCCCCGTGTTTCCTGTCCTTGTTCTAAGCTAATTTAGCCTGCTGCTGGTGATAGCTTCATATTTGTACAGAGTTGAGAGTGGTATCAATCTTCTCATCAAACTCTGGGTAAAAAAGATAAGCGTATTTATCAACTTGTCCAACTTTTAAAAAAGGCATTTTGGTTCACTTTAACAAAGTCTTAAAGAATACAACTTTCAGGTGAATTGTTTTTATTATGATTGCAGCTCCCTGGAGATGATTGTTGGATTAGAAAGCAACAGCAAGATATTCACTGTCAGCGTGCAGGGGCTGCTGGAGCTACAGGTGAGCAGCACATTTCAGAGACACACAAACATACCATATCTGTATTTGTGCAATCTGTCTGCATCACTGTTGTCTATGTTCCTCTGCAGGCCGGGCAGTACACCTCCATATTTGTGGATAATGCAGCAGGCGCTTCCATTACAATACAGAACGGGTCTGATTTTATGGGCATGCTGCTTGGTGTATAGCCTAACACATGAACAAGGCATCATCCAAGCTGTTCACTGCTGCCATTTTCTTTTTGTGCTTTTACAATGGACTGCTTTTGAGCACCACCACACAGTACCAAACCACAGGGGGGGTTTGAAGGAAGGATGTGAGGTTGACATTGACTTGACTGCTTGTCAGACAGTCAAAGGACAGTGTGAAGAACTCAGGGACTGAGTTTGCACTGCCGCTCCCCTGAGGAACTTGGATGCCTGTTGCTTCACCAATAAAATACCCTGAAAATTAAGCAGTGAATATGTTTGCTTCAGTATATTTTTCATGGTTATTGAAGACCACCGCGTTAAACCAAATATCAATGTTTGTGATGTTCTCTGTATAGATGTTGGAAGAGCTTGGGAACATGAAAACGTACATTTGTGTGTTTAATGTATACTGACATGTATTTTTTTTGTCTACATGATCTATTATGTACACACTCATGAACTATAGTTATGTTTTATCATGGATTAAATCTCACATTTATATATGTTTTATGGTACATAGACTGAGTACACTGGACAATGGAAACACGCTCAAAAGACAGAATGCAACATCCTGGAAATGCAATCTCCCACATATGTAATTACATGCTTTGTAAAACAACTATCATTGCATTTTTTAGCCACGCTAGCGGTGTGGCTCTGTTTTGCAATGTCAGTCATTCAGTCCACCACTTTGATTCAGAGCGCAATATTTCAACAACTTTTTGATTGATTGCCATGACATTTCGCAAAGACATTCGTGGTCCCAAGAGAATGAATCCTACTGACTTTTGTGGTTTTGCCTGAAATATCGCAACAACTATTGGATGGATTGCCATGAAATTTGGTACACACAATGTCCCCCTCAGGAAGAATTGTAATTAATATTAGCATGCTAACACGCCAAACTAAGATGTTGAACATGGTAAACATTAACATAACTATACTATGCTGTAATTTGAAATTAAACTTTTTTTTAAATGTTGCCACTTGGTCTCTGCACATAGTAATGATGGTAGTAGGGATTCTCATTCATTTAAACACCTCATCATCACTAGCTCAGGGGAAGGGAATAACCTATATCTTAATTTCATTAAATTGAATTGCTATCTACGGAAGCCGAGAGCGGCCATGCTTGCAATAATTTTTTTAATGCCGTTATCTCGAGATCACGAGTTAATTATTCCGTTATCTCGAGATCACAAGTTAATTTTTCTGTTATCTCGAGAAAACGAGCTTTGTTATCTCGAGATAACGACTTAATTATTCCGTTATCTCTAAAAAACGAGCTTTGTTATCTCGAGATCACGACTTAATTATTCTGTTATCTCGAGAAAACGAGCTTTGTTATCTCCTGATCGCGACTTAATTATTCTCGAGATCACGGGACGATTACACAATTGAGCCTTCAAGATCACTGCCATGACTGTCGTTGAGGATTCATAACTGGAGAAACAGCAAGCTCAATTTGCGACTGACCACTAAAATAAGCCCAAATTAAAATGAACAACGTTACAGTATCGCCAGCTTGTGCATGAGTAAATATGAAGTATA
>JAVQJL010032842.1:0-43943 GCA_036024295.1 Nannoperca obscura
AGAGCAGGAGGAAGGAGAACATAAAGCAGTACAGTAGAAATGTGTGTGAAAAGATCTGTTTAAAGATGTGGAGTGTCAGGTAGGTAACATTTCAGTGATTTACATAGACCCAATCACAAAGTGACACTACAGAAAAGGTCATACATACACAACACAGATTCTTCTACTCAACCACTATCATCATCCAGCACATACATAACATTAAAAACCAACCACATCACAGCAAGCAGACGTTTTATTAGCCTGGATTTCAGTTTCATTTTACTGGGAGAGAACAAGCAGTGAGAATAGATAATTTCACTTCATCTGCAGTGGTAATGAATGCAGGTGCACCCCAGAGGTGTATCCTTAGTTCACTTCTATATTCACATTTCACTCATGACTGCATTGCAAAATATGATAGGGACCACATCATTAAATTTGTGCGTAGAAAAAGTGATAGAGGGAATTCAGAATAATGATGAGTCTTTTTTCACAGAGAGGAGTTTTTGTGACTCGCAGAGTGGTGAAGTGAAAATAAAGTTGATTTAAATGCCACCAAGATGAAGGCAATCATTCCTGACTTAAAGGCAAACAGCAGAAAGCACACTCCTATTAGTGCCAATGGTGCTGGTGTAAAGAGTGTAGCTTTTTATCGTTATTAGGAGTTCAAATATCCAAAGACCTCCAATGTCTTCACTGTGCAGCCTTTGGCAAACAGGCTCAGCAACAACTACCATTTACAAAATAGCCCAGTGTAACAGTCAAGATTTCAATATTATAGTCTAGTGAGAAAACCGTATTGATGAGGAGGGGGGCTTATACTGTAATAAAAAGGAAACAAGTTATAAAAACAGCACATTAAAAAGCTCTGGAACACAGTTGCCATCTGTGGGTGTCATTTAGGTGCCATGATGGGGAGATAGTCACAGATGCAAAACCAACAGGGCGGCAGACTGATCACTCCGCTCTCATCAGGTAGATGCTCTCACTGGAAGTGCTATTCAGACAGAGATGCAATGTATTTTGTACCAACAGTTAACAGCTAAAACAGTTTTTTACTGTCACAGAGTCAGCGTTGTGAATTTGTTGCCCCACCTCACTTAACTACAACAAGCTGTTATAACTGTTGACAGTTCAAGTATTTATTTCATTTTCTTCACCAAGTGGTTTTTATCCTGTCATGTGTTTTATTCCTAGGACATGTTTCTGTCTTTATATGCGTCCTGTCTAATTTCCCATTTTCTTGTCATCTCTTGTGATGAAGTGATAATCAATAAATTGGTTGTTTAGAAAAGAAAACAGTGGCATATAATTTCTGATCCACCATCTAAGATGTGAAGATTTTGTGTTTTTTTATTTTTATTCATTGAATATCTTAGGTTTATTGACTGTTGGTTTGGGAAAAAGACAGTTGAAGGGGTGATCTTGGGCTCTCAGAGCATTTTTCCACTTTTATTTCACTATTTTGACATTTCATAAACCAGATTGTTATGTGTTTCTTGGTTAAGGTGCATGGTCAGCCTCTTTCATGTAAATACTCTGAGGTCAGGCCCCTGCAACTCTGCACAGAAGAAGCAGCTACAGATAATGGACATATCCTAAAAGGAGAAGCAGTAGACAGCACTAGACATCTACAATTAGGAAACATTAACAATAATATCGAAGCCTGTGCTTGTGCCAAGAAACATTGCATTGATGTGACCACTCGCAAAGTAGCAGTACCGCAGTGTAATTTATGCAGCATTTTTATCTCTGCATTACATAAGGGTAATTTAATCAAAAGCTATTGTGGCTCCACAGCCTGTCAAATCAGTAAAAAGCCAATCCTCTTCTTCACAGGATCCGGTCTTTTAAATTGCTTTCCAAAACACACCAACTTAACCAGCATTTATTTACATACATAACAACTTTAGTAAGGTTACTAAGTAACTTTAGTTTTCATAATGGCAGCATAATTACATACATTTCCATCCAATATGGCAGCTTATCCAATCCAAAGAGTCCCATGTCCATTAGAAACATAAAAATACATTTGCTTTTTATGAAACATTTTAATTAGTGAAATTTTAGCTGCAGCAAGTACTTATGTTTACATCAGACAGTGAGATAATAGTGGACTTATCAGCCATGATAGTGGTTCTGAGAGGCTGTACTTATGCACAGCTGTGCTTTGAGCAAAATCAAGAAAGAATAAGTTTAGCATGTTAGCATGCTAACATTTGCTTATTAGCACTAAACACAAACAAAAGCTGAAGCTGATGGGAATGTAATTATGTTATGTAGGTATGTGGTCACAAACCAAAGTATTAGACCAATTAAAATTAAAAATATGACCTGCTGGTGCTGCTGGTTGAAAAGTCAAGGGATCACCAAAGTTATTACAGTTTATCTTGAGCAAGACATGAATTTGTGTACCAAATACCATGGCAATATATCTAACTACAAATGTTAACCCAATTATAGCTCTACTAGAATAGTCACCAAAGTCACTAGGATCCATCTTCTGGGGAACATGAAGATAATAATATCGAGCTATTATACGGTTTGATCGCTTGAAGTACTATCTGTCTATGAAAAAACTGTATTGTTAATCTTTTATAAGAATCACAAGAGAAATCCCAATCAGAGATTTGGTCAGGTCTTGTGGTTGGCAAAGAAATAAGTAATACACATGTATTACCCCTGTGAAAGTCTTGTACTGTGAGCGGATTAAAGTAAGTACATATAGTTAAAAACCTCTGAAGAGTCAGGTTACTCATGGACAGTAGAGACCCTGCAGTCTCTGAAAGTAACTGACTTTTGCAACCATCCCGAGGGGCAGTAAGTGTGTGGATGAGTGGGAGTGACAGGACTTTCTAGGTCAAGGAAAGTGAATCCCAGGAAAGCTTTTACTTAGAGAGCAACACGATTTGCTTATCTTGTGTTGCCAAAGCCATAATCACATTGTCACTCTGCAAGGCTGCACTATTTATAGGCTTTTCTATTCATATAAACAGCAAATTACCACGAAAAGTAATCATCCTCCAAAGTCATAAAGTAAGCCAGGCCATTAACCTTGTTGTGGTTCTTCTTTGGACATAATCAACATAATTGTGACTGCTGGATGTGATGTTAAAAAACAATCACAGTCACATCTCAAATATTTGAGTGGCTGCACATGGAAATAGGTGACATGGTGGCTCAGTTGTTAGTGCATTTGCATTTTTACAAAATTTGTGTGGATATCTTTTGGATGTTGTCCAAACACATGCAGGTCACTTGGATTGAAAACATTATTTTGTCTAGAAATGAGAATGAGTGACTGTCAATGTGTGTCAGCCCTGTTATTAACTGGAGTCCTGCCCAGTGCATGTTGGTTAAAAATACTTCAGCCCCCTGCAAACAAACAAGACAATGAATAATTTACCATATGGAAAGGTTTACCACAGTCATGCCACTGGTATTAGCTAAATACCATCACAGCCATTCTTCATTTTCAGTGTCTGATTCACTTGTCACCCTGTATTGTTATGAAATGCCAGAATGTCTGCAGGAGTTTTGCATTTATTTATACGCACACTCCCCCAGTCTTAACATTGTGATGAATCCCATAACGCCTCCTACACCCTCTTTTATTGATAGACAGCATGCACAAATTCCACTTCAGTGTGTTTTGTTTTGAGACCAGCCAACTCCTGGACAGCTAGTCTGTCAAACTATTGCAGTTCCATCACAGCATCAGTTCGATGTCAAAGTATATTTAATTGTACATCTCAAAAGTATACAATAGATACCAAAATGATGTTAATAAGAGTGTTAAAGGAGAATTATGATATTTTTTTTTTTCATGAGTTGGACTCACCACCTTTTTGTAGACTTGATTTACAGTCAGTGATAAGCGTTTGGAATGGTTTATGTCAAATTAAAGTTTATTTGGAAAGCTTTATATACATGGTTTTGCATGATGACCCATAAAAAATGTCTGTAATTATATGAGAATATAGGTTGAAAAAGCACTGTAATTTTCCTTTAAGCTAGCCGGCTGTTTCAGACTTGGTAGGGTTAATGACAAGAGGTTTTCATTATAAATCTTTAGTGCATGCTTTGCTTAGCACTTACTTTAGCATACCAACCATAACTTTAAAAAAAAAACTGTGTGACAAATGTGCTTCTTTCTGAGCTCATAAGAGCTTCAAGGCTCACTTACAGTAAATCAAACAGCTGTTCTCCCATTTTGTGCTGTCAAATCAGTTTGAGTTTTCTGGAGTCCCAAACAGATAACAGCACTTAGCAAGTGTTCTTCGAGTGCTGTGTTGTAGACTTGAATGGACAGCCTGTAACCTTCTGTTTTATTGGATTCTGTGAGTCAGGCATTAGGCTAAATGACTTCTATTAGCCCTCAAAACCATGTAATAGTGTTTAAGGACCTCTATCCGCCAAAGGTCAGTGTCTGTCAAAGACATTGGCAGTTAAATTAGGAATACGCCAGTCTTACTCTTGGTTGACCGCTTGTGGTAGTGGTCCCATCAGGTATATTAGCCAAAGTGCAAGGACAGAGCTTGTTCCTAAGAAACCATTGAGTTTGTAATAGCATTTTCTATCCGTACATCAGGGACGTTTTTGTGGGCAAAGGTTCTGACATTGTCTCAAGTACATGGAGATTTGACATTTAAAGAGAATTTATAGTTATAGAAAGTTTTAGTACTGTCTCCATCAGGTAGAACAAGAGGGAAATGTAATTGTTCATACTTAGTGTCTGGAATTGAAGGTTGAATGTCATGTTCCTTACAGCAGTGCACTCCACAAGTCCTAAAAAGAAAAGAAAAAAAATGAAAATGAGAAATGGAGGCCCAGATTTTCTATCTAGGCAAGTAATGATGATGTGTTACCAACTCCAGAAGGAGCCTGAAGTAGAGGGTAAAAGAGAAGGTGAGACTCAAGGGTGGATTGGAGGCAGGGGATTGTAGACTACAGTGGCTACATGCAATTTCCCAACAGGTGATTTTAACATTGAGAGAATAAAAAGGATTTCTAGTACCGTTTCTGAACCACAAATGCTGATGAGTACTTCCAAAGTGCATAAAATGTGGCAAACATTGGGCACACTACATTTGTAGCCTAAATTCAATCCCAATATTTTCAATGATGTAAATGCATTGTAGAAATTAAAAGAGTAATCCACCAATTGTTCTCCATTTACATTGTCGGACTCACGATAGACAAATAAAATGAATAAGAAATAGGCTATAAGAATCCATGGAGTAGATCCAGAGTTATGATCTTTTTATACTTCACTCCTTCTTTAAAGTCAAAACCTGGTTTCTATGTTACACACGCTGAAGGAGGACAACTTCCATTCAGATGCCAAATGATTTTAATAGATACTGCAAATACAGCAAAAGAACAGATAAACACAGGCTTCTTTGTTGCCTTCTACCATGACTGTTCTGGTTCAGACTTTATGCACAGTCTTCACATTAGAAACTGCCAAACATAATTCAGTACACAATATAACTGAAATGAAAATGAAATGAGTTATCAACACACAGCATGAAATGTGCAGTCTAGTCACTGACAAAGCGGCTTTCAAATAAATGCCATGTAAAATATCTTTCATTTTACAACACACCCGAAAACTTTCCAATTAGAATCTAATACGAAGCTGCACACCTTGCAATACCACCAAAACTTTCAAATGGACTAGAACTGAACTTGCGAAGCTACGTTGCATGAAGGTGTTCTTTGATCTGGAGCGGCTGTCTAACTCCTTATCAGACAATGGTGTGACAAAAGCGGAAAGCTCTGAGGTAATCTTTGTTATTCTGCTAGAAGTAGTGTTGCCCACAGGGAGAGGATTCCCAGACTGTTTAATCAGCCATATTAATCATACATTATTTATTACAGTTACAAGAGCCTCTCTGTGTGCAGCAGTAGCCTCAACCCTCGAAGGCAACAGCATGAAAAAGACTGTGTGAATAGATTAAACTCAGCCTTTGGCACTTCTCAAAGAACAAAATGTATCGTTCAGGACAGAGTGAAAAGACATCTTTCTATCAACCCTACATGATGTCAGTCCAGAGGCAAAAAAAACGAATGACACACACGTTAATGCTGTGTGGTATATCACACAAAATGTCAGAAAGGCCCTGAGAGCCTGCACTTCTCAGCTGTGTCCATACTTCAAGGCACCAGGTTTGAGCTTAAAGGGGGATTATCTCCCCCGGATGCAAATAATGCTCTGGGGTGGGGTGGGGGTGTAATCATATAACAATTTGAATATGTTAAAAAAGTACATGCCTCAGTTGTCTTTTTCGGCTGCTTGGTTTTGAGAGCGAGCACCTGCTTTGCCAAACACAAAGCATAGCAGAGAGCCTGCCATTACAGGTATTTCTCCAGGCCATCCATCATTGTGGCACGGCAGCGCTGAGGTATGCTTAGGTGAGCCTGATTAAAGCCAAGGATGCCTCCCGACCCGCTCCGAAGGAAATGAGAGGGGAGGGAGGACTGGAGCCCCTGCTCCATCCGTCTCCCTGCTGCTTTATTCATGTGCTATCTGGTTCACTGGCTTTCGCTTCGTGTTTCCTCTCCATTACTTGAATTCTACAGCAGGTGCTAGCGAATTGTGCATGTCTCATTATATGTCCTACAGTAGCTTCCTCTCACTGCTCTTTTGTGTGTGACTGATTGTGACTGGAAAGATTATCACCAACCATCTATTCATAAAATCTACCTTTTCAGATAATAAGAATGAAATTAATCATTGAGCGATTTTTTATAATCCACAAAATCCTGTTAACAAACAATAGGAGACTACTTCAACTGCTGCTGCAAGCTGCTAATGTTATTAATAACGATTTATAAGTATGAGTAAGAAGCATCATAAAATGATTAAAGGTAAGAAATATTACACTTACAAAAATATTAAATATTAATCTTCCCTGTTCCTGCATTCCAAATTTTACTTAAAAATAAAGGAAGAAAGTATAAAGTAAGTAAAGTAAGTAAAGTAAAGTAATAAAGAAAGTATAGAAAGTAGAAGTACTCATCCTGTTGAAATGCCCATTTCAGAATAATGTATATCATATTATTAGATTATGATTATTGTTACATTAATGTTGCAGCTGGTAAAGGTGGGACTCATTCTAATGACTATATACTGCTGGGTAGCTTGTGAATGAATCTGTAATAATACATCATAGTTGATCTGTTAATTATATTTTGTATTATTCATCTGAAAAGTTATCAAATAAATCTAGTGGAGTAAAAAAAAACAATATTTGCCTCTAAATTGTGTTGGAGTAGAAGTAGCTTAAAATGAAAATACACGTAAAGTAAAGTACAGGTACCTCAAAATTGTACTTAAGTACAGTACTTGAATAAACATTCTCAATTTCTTTCCACCTCTGACTCTAATTGCCTGATATTAATTATTTGTATTGTTGAAATGTGATTTTTATTTTATGTATAGCACTTTGTAGCTTCATTAACTGTAATTTAATTGACTGTATGCTTATTATTATTATAAAAGAAACTCACACGAACACACAAAAGTCTCAAAAGCATTGACCAGCATGTGGGGCAGCTGATGAGGACAAATCAAGTGTTCAAATAGAGGCTTACATGCTTTTGTTTACTATGTGCCGCAGGACAAGCTTTACCCGTGCTTTAAAAGTAATCAGTAAAATTTAAAATCAATTCTTAACGGTTAATCTGTGAGGAGATGCCTGAATTGGAATGGTGTGATTTTCTCTGCTTTTACCAATTAGGTGCTGAGGTGCGGGGGTTCAGAGGAAGGGGGGATCTGTGAGAGATGTGACTTGATGCCAAAATAGAGAGTTACTGTTGTGTAGCCTAGGTTTTCATGGAATTAGGAAATCAGCAATTTTTTTCAAATGATGAATTATAATAACTGCTCAAAGGGGTGGATGCAGAACTGCATTATGCTCTCTGTGGGTTCTTAACAATGTCTTTTTTTGTTATTGCACAGTATAAAATATGCTTTGTGTAAATAAAGCCATTTTCATTTTACTTTAGATATCTTGCGTAATGCAGCGTTGTATCTCGGAGACTGTGTCAAACAAACAAATAAAGTGAAATACAATACACATTGTTGTATTTTATTTTTATACTTCACAATTTGCCTTTCATATTGTAAGGGAAATGCAGAGTGTGTGAATGAAAAACAGGACAGGGCTTGAAATTGAACTTTGAGGAACTCCACATGGTAATGTGTGCTTAAAAAAGAGTTTCCTGTGAGTGTCAGTATGAGCTTAAGCAGTTTAGTGTTTTGCCTTTGATGTGGACCCACAAATTTAAGGCAGCCCATTAAAATTCTGTGTTGTCAAGTGGTGCATTAAGATCTAATAGGATTAAAATTGAACTTTCAAACCCAATCTGCTGCAAAAAATAAAATCTCCGGCTGTAACTCGTATAAACACGACTCTTGCTCTAAAATCCAGACTTTTGTTGCTTCCAACCTCACATAAAACTGAGGTAGTGGAAAACACCTAGGATTTGAGGTATGTCTGTACCTAGATTTATTGTATAGGTATGGTACTGTGCAATGTTGAAAAGGACAACAGAAGTTATCCACTGTTATAAATTTGTAAGGGCAGTGGGACAAGACTGACACCACACAAAAAGCAGATTCTATCAGACGCTCCCAAACAAATGACCCATTCCTCTATGCAAGCAAGGTCAGGTGCAGTGACAAACCTTTTCCTCACATGACACATGTTAATGTTCTCATGTGCTCTTGGTTAAATGCACTAATTGGATGTGGGCATTGGTAGCAGGATCAACATGATTACAACATTACAGAATCACTAGCAGTGGGTTAATAAGAGGAAAACATGCCACAGAGAATTTTACCCCCACTTGGGGACAGCAAAAACAAGATTTGATCACAACACTGACATTCCCTTATAAGTTGCTAGTTACGCATCTGACAGTTACGGAACAACACTATCATTCATTTGGAGTTGTGTTTCTGACCACCTAACAAATGCAAGTCCAAAATTCACTCTCTTTTAGCTCTGTTTTTGGTCTCTACCAACTTCTGACAGAAATACCTGTCTGTTTAACTGCCAAAAGTTCCACTGTTTTCACCAGCTATTAGTCGCCAACTTCGTCTTCTTTGTTTGGTGCTGGGCAGGTAGTGCACAATGGGTTTATAGAGCTTTTTCACTGAAAACAGCTGCCTGCTGCAGCGCAAATGATGCTATAATAGTGGTGAAGGTTGCAGGCCTGACAGCTAAACAATGAGCTGAAACTTGCCATGTAGCACTGTAAACAAGAGGGGAGCTGCAGATACTGATGATAATTCTCTGTAGGTTCATCACTACAAACCCCTTTCACAATGTCACATTGTTTTCAAATTGTCATTTGACACATTGTTATTATAAAATAATGGATTATAGCCAGTTTAAACCATTTGATCTTTACAGGAAGGACATGAAATTTGGATTTCACAGTGATGTCCTTTCAGATCAGGGCCGCCATCCATAAAAAGAAGGGTTGCATAACATTTTGTTTTGCTGCTCTTGAAAGGTAGACAACTAAAATATTCCATGTTGTGCTCCCTGTTACACTCTACGAGCTCCTTGGATCTTGTTGGATGCTTTTCAATTTGTAAAATGAAATGAGAATTTGTGAGATTAATATGGCTTACCTGTGTGGATCACCAAAGATGTGGGAATGACTTAGAGAAAGTCGTGCTGAAGCCTAGGTCGATTTCTTACCTTGTTTTTATGCTTCTAATGAGCTGTTTCATCTCAAGAGGCTTATGCTGCTACTGGAGTGAATAAACCTTGTGTAATGTATGTTTGGAATTCTAAATGAGTTTAACTTCCTTCCACTATTGTGTAATGTAGTACCTTTTGTTAGGGGATCTATTTTGGGCTGAATTATACAGCGACACAATGTTCAATAGAAGAGTGAAGTAAGTATCCCTGATTCTCTTCGCTCTTTGGAAATGCTTTACATACAAAGCCGCCTTTGACATGTGATGGTTGTATAAATGGACAGGTAAAGGAGTCTGAACTTATGAGTGTGCAGTGATGCCATCAATCAATTATTGTCAAAATTCAATTTAAAGAAATACTATTATATTTGTATAATATATTTAAATATTAATCTTCCCTGTGGATCTGTGGCTTGCAGAATCTGTTTTATAATTGTATTCATGATACCCCTAAGCTTTACTTTAGGTATTACCTGTTTATATTTATTGCTTTCACACTTTCTTTAGCTCATTTTACTGTTGTAGATTTTATTCTATTTCAAATGTTTTTCTTTAATCAGTGGTAGAAGACGTACTGAGATCTTTTATTTAAGTAGAGACAGCAACGTCCTGCATTCCAAATTTTACTTAAAAATAAAGGATTTGCATCAACATATACTTTAAAGTAAAGAAAGAAGAAGTACTCATCCTGTTGAAATGCCCATTTCAGAACAATGTATATCATATTATTAGATTATGATTATTGTTACATTAATGTTGCAGCTGGTAAAGGTGGGACTCATTCTAATGACTATATACTGCTGGGTAGCTTGCGAATGAATCTGTAATAATACATCATCAAAAATTCAATTTAAAGACGCTATCATACTACCCAGGATAGCATTTCCTGTGTAATGAGTGTTCAGGTTCCAATCTACACTATATAGATAATTGCCAAGGTTTCAAACAGAAGACATTGTCCTTGTAGAAGCTCCTGATATAATATCACAGTTTCTTGTCCTCTGTGAGGGGAGACATCCTCATATTAACAAACGTTTAATATGAATTTTGTTTTGCTTTAACTACATCAGGATTCTTTTGGCAGTGGTGGAGGACATAAAGTGTAATCCTCTAATGACAGTCGGGCCCAGCTTGGCTCACATATTGCTGTGAGGAGGTAGTAGCTACAGCAGATCCTGTTAGTTTCAATTTGCTTACTGCAGCTGAGCCAGCAGACTGAACTGAATGATAAGGGACCACAATCAAGCCTAATCCTTCTATCTCCCTCCCTTTCTGCCTCTCTCCCTCAAACTAACCACTACCAGTTGATCTGCCATCACCCCTGGCTGTGGGAAGAAGACAATAAATGTTCCTCTGGGTGCGATGTGATGTACATTTTATTGTCTTTCACATCGGCTGATTCTCATTTCTGACTAAGATGCAAGCAGGGAGGAAAAAGCCTAGTATCTTAATTTCTTTTTTTATCCCGCTTTTGCTTTTTACCTTCTCCCCTGGCAGCACCGAGGCGTTGGAAAAGGCAGCCTTACTAAAGCCTTCCCTTGGTGTATTTGACATTATGTGGCGATGCAGGGATGGCAGCCTAATCTGGACCCCCTGCCACCTGCCTGGGATGTGATCCATGCTCATGCTTTTAAGAAATATTGCACACAGAAACGTGACACAATTTTAATAGTATAGTGTATAATTTATTTATACATTTTAAGTCATATGCAGTCTGGCATCATCTATTTACATATACACTTAGTGTACCTACACTTAAATGGATGCAATAAAATGGGTGAGCTTTTATTTAATATTGCAGCATACTTTGCGACTTCATGCCACTTAACTGTTAAGTACAGAAACATTTTATGTGAGTGATTCACCTTGAATAAAAACAAGTCGAGCTTAGTGGTAAAATGCTTAAAAACATATTTTTGTTTCTCCTTTTAAAAAATGCCCCCCCCCCCCCCCCCTGTTTATTGTACTTCATTTGACTGCTGTCGGAGCTGTTTCATGTGCATCAGCATTGGAGTTTCGACTCAAAGGGAGCACCTCTGTCTGAACCAGAAACTCTGCAGGAAGCTCTGCAGAGGAAGGCAAACGACCCAGAAACAGACCTGCATGTGTGTGTGTGTGTGTGTGTGTGTGTGTGTGTGTGTGTGTGTGTGTGTGTGAATATGCATGTGCATTTGTTGTGGAGAGGAGTGGGTAACAGAGGAGAGCCATTTACAAGTATGTTATTTGTATTCATACAGTATGATTCGCTTTGAGTAAAGGATTGTTCATAAGGGAAGAGGGATAGATTGTATTCTTGTTATTGTTTGGGTATTGATACATTAAAGTATTGTTCTGTAACTAGCTAACAAAAAAATGAAATATAAATAATAAACTAAAATAAATAATGAATCAAATTAATGTAGAATAACAGTTAACAGTTGGCTGCTGATCACCATCAGTTTTGATATATGGAGTCATCAAATTCACATTATGTTTATCAGGATGTCCTTGTTTGCTAACTTTGTGTACTTTAGGACAATGTTGCTTGTGAACACAATGCTGTTCTGCAGGCAACTCTCATGCCTCAGATTTCTGAGCTTCTGTGAGTATTAGTACAACATTGTAGGGTTATTTTTCGTATAGGTTATTTGGTAATGGATTACCATATCAATAAGCACATTTTAAGTCTATTTTCCAACCAAGAATTGGAGAATACACGAAAACACAAGAAAAACAAGAAGAAATCTTCAACGTAATGTGCAGCCAACAGGGCCAATTAGAAAGGCTTACATTTACATTATGATTATGCATCTATTATGAATTAAAAAATGTATGAGGAGAATTACAATAAATAAAAAATAGTAGCAGGTTTCACACTCGCCATACTGTGAGGAGTCCAGAGTGTGTGTGTGTGTGAGTGTGTGTGTGTGTGAGTGTGGTTGAGCATTAGGACTGCTGATGGGAGCAGCGTGACAGCTCTCAGGAAGAGCCTGGGGATGATTGGACCATCTCACAAAGGATTTTGCAGCAGATGGTTGTCTGCCCGGTCGGGGTGAGCGGTGATTCTCCCTGCCCTTGTCTCTGACCTGGTGTCATCCTTCTCCAGTGTGGAGGGCAGCTGAAGGCCAGTGATTTTTCATACTGGAGCTCCAGGAAACCAGCAGGCTTACTCAGACCAGGCTCTAAGGATCCTTTCACTTACAGACCTGTATTATTAAATCAGGATTGGTTGGGAGGTGTCCCTCATTAAGTGCTCTTAAGAGATATTATCAGCTCTGAACTTGAAAAACATCTTCCCATTCCCATTGCTAGTCTTTTAATCCAGCTCCATTCATTCTTTACAACTCCAGATTTTACATCTTTGTTGCATCACAAATTCAAGGCTTGGTTTTATTGAGGTTGTTTTAATTGGACCACCCTAAGACATAGCATTTCTGAAAGAGGTATTCCCCATTATGGTTTAAGATTAATGTTTCATGGAAGACAGACAACAGCACTGACTGATGATCTCAGACACTCTGTATTGAAAAAGAAAAGACTTTACCATGGAGGGATAAAATATTTATGATGCATTTGGAACAAATCCCATCATGTATTCGCCTCTGCAATTTCCTTTGAATGTGGAGCACAGTGAAAAAGGGAAAGAGCTCTCTGCTGCATCTCCAGAGATGCCTGTAGACAAACGCTGGCTATATCAAAACTTCAGTGAGAGAGGTGACAATGTCAGCTGCTGAACTGTGGGGGAGTGCAAACTGCAGGCGGAAAACAGAGAGTTTGAGACGGCTTGGATTTGGATTCTGGCTTAGGTTTTGTCTTTTGCAAGGTTTCTCTGCTGACACCTAATGGCTATAGTGATATAAAATATTAAAAATACCTCCAAATAATTAGAGAATGAATATAGACATGACACATCACAACACCACGGGCTCCCTAAATAAATCCACTTTCATAGGGTCTTTGCTTCTGTGACATTCTTCTTCACTTTCTCACTATAAATAATAAGAATCCCCCTTTCACTCTTTTTTCTCACACCTTTTACTTCTTTCACGCACTGCTTTATTCATGTAAAAGTAGAGTGGTGGTATTTTACCAATAACTGTTTGTTTTACATCCTTAAATAGGAGCCAATAGACTGTGAAATTAAATCAAGAGCTACATTCAAAAATGTGATGATTATTGGTTAATGAATCTATCTTAAGTGATACATATATGCCCATAATCAAACATTCTTGCAACAAGAACAGGAACTGTGTTCAAGGCCCAAAAACAGAGCCAAGAACTAGAACATGGTGCTTGACTTTTCAAGTGCTTGAAGGTTAATTATTCAACATTTCCCTCTCCTCACAACAGGCCAAGAACAGCAGGATAGCGCCGCACGCTACAGCTTCTTCTTTATTCCCTTGGAGAGTGTCAGAAGTTCATAATCACTGTTTGACTATAATTGAAATGCACACGTTGTCTGAAGCCTGGCGCCTTCAAGTAAGGCAGAAAGAAAATATAGGACAAACATAACCTCAGATACTCTCTCTTTAGAGAAGAGCAATCAGTGATATGATTATATGATTCTAATCAGCGACAAGACTAATCTGTTCTTTGTTATTTTGATTATGCATGCATTGTGAGTCTAGGTTAAGTTGGTTCACCTAATTAAAGATTAGAAAACATGCTGGTGCTCTATAATGAATATGTTGGACATGGAAGCAACAACACAACAAGTATAAGGTTTTTATAATTAGGTTTATATCATTTTAATTATCAATTCAAAGCAATTAAGATCCACATAAGGAGCTGAAATGTTTGTGAGACTTGCATAAAAAATAACAGATAAATGATCACCTTAAAAAAGGAAATATGGACAAACCTCAAACAGGCAAAACAGGAGGTAGAGAAACACCTTCACTATGTTGAAATCTCCACAAAATGTCTGGCATCTGTTTATAAGGGTCTCTTTTATTCGGCCTTCATGACAATTTCCCAAACCCAATCTTTTCTCATCCTTAATAGTCAAATGAAATACAGAAAATGTATTTCAATGAGAGGAAAAGCAAAACTGTAGCGTAGACCTTGACCACATGACCTCAGCTTTACACTCTGTGGACCATTAAACAGTATTCACTGCAATGTCTAACACCTCACAATGTCCAGATAGACCCCAAATGACAATTTAATTGACAATCCAAACCAATAGCTGCAGCGCTGGTTTTCTATATTAACTTGATAGCCCTTATCTACCTCATATCATACCCTGTATGCCATCAGCTTTCTCCAGCTATAAGAAATGTCAAAACATGGGTCTGTCTGCTCTATTCTGGCAGGTGCAAAGTGATGCAGCAAGCGCAACACACTTCCAATAAAGGTTGAAGCAGTTGACCTTTCTAGTTTTACAGGAAGCAATTATGAAACAGGGAAAAAGATATTGGACAAATTCAATGATAGTAATGAATGACAAATCAGAAACAGATATGAGATACCACACACAAGCTTGAGACCAAAGGAACTATAGAAATGAATGAGTACAGTATCAAGAAAACTGGATTCACAAACTGTCAAATGAATTGTCCAGCTAGGGAAAAAAAACAATGTATCATATCATATTGAGTCCAAAAGAGTGGAGTCGTTTAATAGTTAGCTAGAATATTGTGTAACTAGTGTAATGGCTAGCTTGATTAGCAGCAAAGACATTGCAGCAAATAGCAATCCAACAATCACAGACCATTTATAATAATAGAGTACAGATAACGTTCCAGCAAGGGCATTTGGGTACTAAAAACACTATGCTTGTTGATATTTCATTGATCAAAGATCACAGACAAAATGGTGGATGCAACAATGACTGCTATGCAACTATATAATAGTGGTTGCTACCATAGATGTCTATGGTTGCTACTAGCAACAGAACGTTCAACTGAAATCATCTGCCGGTGGCAGTGCAGCGGGAACAAACACCTCCATTCTCTTCTGGATATTAGACTGAGGAGAGCATCCTCTTGCTTCTCTTTCTACATCACATTTTATCATATATTCAAAAGTAGTTCTGTGAGAATACAACTCTAACACTTTCTGTCAACACTGAAGCTGTGAGCATCAACGGGTAGTTGGGTGGTGCATGGAAAAATCACCTGATGCTGAACAGAGGGGAATCATCCTTCAGATTACATAGAAGAGGGGATTTCACTGCTGACCAACGCTGATATTACAATGCATATACACCATCTGTCGGCATATGTCCCTGCTGCTGGGCAACCACATCAGCAATCAAGGTGTGTGGAACAGAAGGAAACACTCCAGTGATTTCACTCATTAAAACAGTTTCTGTTCATCTAATAAATGTTATACTTTTATAATTTTATAAACTGTTGTAGTCTCCTAAAATGCGCCACTGAGCACTGTGAGCGTGTAGGTTTTGCTTAAGCCAAACATGACAGCAGGTTAGACCTGAACCTTTTTGCTGGGGCTTTGATGATGATTCTCTAGATCTGAAGCTACCACTGAGGACAGTGAGGTCATGTCCTCAGTATTATTTCTGGTGGATATTAAACAGGCTGGTCCCAGTATGTTTAGACTTTATAAACTTATATATTAAATGAAATTAGACCAAAAAATAAAAATAGACAAATATAAAATGTCGAAAATCCAAATAGGCTACCAGGTATTAAATTATTTTTGAGACAGTTATTTGTTTTATTTTATTATTGGATTATGGGGTTGGTGGTGCTTTGGATGTACTTGAACTCATGACCTCAGTATTTTTAAAATCCTGGCTACTGCCTCAATGATAATGTTGGTGAAATGGTTTCTATGTGCATTTAAAAATTGAGAAGCCAAGCCAGCACATTTCTTAAGAATTTTTCCCCCTTTACTGTTGTTTCTATATACATTAGTTACCAATTACTGTCATTAATGAAAGGAATAAAATGGTTTACAAATTAGAAAAGTCATGTCAAAAAGTTCCAAAAAATAATAAATGAGATGACAACTTTATCATTAGAAAACTATGGGAAAGTGTTTTGGGGTGGTGCTGGGTATGTCCCTAACAGACTACTGTTAGCGCTTTACCTGTAAATATAGCGACAACAGCCGATGTTATCATGTTTTACAAAGCACCGCCTACTATGGCAATATTGCATCAGAATCGCAATATCCGGGCAACGTCATCAGCCCTCACCCGGCATCCGGACTACTTACAGTACACATTTCCCAGACTTGCAAAAGTTATCTCTAAAAGCGCGGTAGCTTTTTAACTTGTTATGGCTGACCAGGCTGTCGTGGAGAAAATGAGCGAATTGCAAGTGGACGCGGGGAAAAAGGTGATACTTCAGTCTCGAGAACGGCTACATTAATGTCATATTAGCCAGCTAGCAGCTAGCCTAGCCTGTAGTCAGATTCATGCTGTCATTTGCCTTCCAGCAATGCGATGCTAACCTTACGGCTAGCTAGCTTCTACGAGTAACGCTATGCTGGCTTTGCCATTTAAATGTTACGCTCAAGATCACATAAATATTAGTTTCATTTTTGTTTTAATCTCTTTAGGTGGTAAAATGTGTCACGTTGCAATTGAGCCAGACCAGCCTGCTTGTTTCGTTTGGCTAAGGCGGCTTTTGCACGTATAGCTTGGTGTGGATAAGGAGAGAGCCGTACGCCAAACTCCATTCACAATTCTGACAATTTAATGTTTCACTGCTTATCGGTGGGCTTACACACGCAAGACCAATACGTATGGCCTTGAACATGAAACACTTATGTTTTGATTTCAAATCGGCACACACCCAATAGTCCAAGCGATGTTTTAAGTACCGTCTTAAAATTGGTTTGTCCTCCCACTGTCTACCAATAACCCAAGTATGGGTTACAGCTTGGAAGGCGCTGTCAGGTGCAGTCAACCACTTATAAATTCTCATGGTATAACTTGTATACTGGATTTGCCCCAGCACTTTTTGTGAAAGGTCTTAAGTCGCAATCTAACTGCTAATAATAGGTTATATAACGAATAACGAAGGCCTCTTTGAAATCAGATTTTTGTGTAATCTTTTATTTATTTCTTTGACAGGGAGGAACTGAAAGCAGTAAAGATGGAGGAAAGAAGAAAGCTAAAAGTGCTGCTGGGGACTCTGGAGGCAGGGCAGAGGTGAGTTGCTAAATTAAGAGTTGGAATGCACGGAGGTGCTATTATTAGACATAATGATTACTTTTTTCTTAAAGAAGGAAATACACTTAAAATGTGTTTTTTTTACATAATAGTTCCTGATAGCAAGTATACACAGAGACAACATTATCAGCCAACGCCTCATTTACTCATCTTTTTTTGTTGCTGTTTAGCTATCGCCGCCACCTCAGTACATTGAGGATCGTCTGACTTTGTACACGAAGCTGAAAGCTGAGCACGAAGCCCTCATGGCAGAGAGGGCTGCGAAGAATAGCCGAGCCATCAAGGTGACCCTGCCTGATGGGAAGGTGGTGGAGGCCGAGTCCTGGAAGACCACACCCTACCAGGTGGCCTCTGGAATCAGGTCGGTGTGATGATGAGGTCGCTGTAATTGTTACTTATCAAATGTGACACTTTCGCTTTCATGTCGCACAAAAAGAAAGATGGGGGGAAAACCTCAAGGGAGCTTCAGAAATGTAATTTCCAAAGACTAGCTGTTAAAATGTATTTGTACAGCCTGTAATCATTGTTACGGTTTCAAAAGGCCTCACAACACCCACATCATGAAAATTGTAATTGGAAATGACACCCGCCAACCTCAGACCATCCGCTGAAGACAAGAAAATACTCTCACAAAAAAAGTAATTAGTGTTAAAAAAGTTGAAATAGTATGAGAATTATCTCCCTACCAGCATGGTCCAATATACGAAAGGTGGCAACAGTGCATTAACGGAGATTAAATGTTGATAACCAAAGGTCACATGAGCAGACTGCACAGTGAACACCTTGTAAGACCAGCCGGGCTACATCGACTGTTTGTTGCAGTGTCGCATGATCATTATATGGTGGCCAAATCACAGAGAACCAAGAGTTTAAGCAGGCCTGGGGAGTTTATCAATTTATGTCATTATATCGTAGGACTTCTCGTAAGAAACTATTTCATTTTGTTTAAATAATTTGATGTGCGATTTCTCTTTTGTTCATGAGATATTAAAAGCTACAGTTTGCCTTGCCACAATCATGCAGGCATGTAGTTGGCATGTACCACCTCAAACCACAATTTGATGTTTGACAATAGGTGTTATCAGTATTATTCATTTATGATTGAATGCCACTCTGACCTGATTTAATGTTGTGTTTTTACATTTTAACTGCAGGGGATGTCACAGAATGTCACACCTGACCAATCTCTATTTATTCAAATGAGTCCAGTACAATGTATAAAAGTATGATTGTGATAACTGATTTTGCCGGCATCTTCATTTGATGTGGAACATTGTTTTATTATGTTTTGCATCCAGTCAAGGCCTCGCCGACAACACGGTGATTGCTAAAGTGAACAACAGCGTGTGGGACCTGGACAGACCTCTGGAGGAGGACTGCAGCCTCCAGTTGCTCAAGTTCGACGACGAGGACGCCCAAGCTGTAAGTCCACCTCCTCTCCGGTCTGACAAAGTGCTTCGATTTACATATGGATTAGGAGAGGAGAGTGTAGTCCAGCGAAGTCGTCTTAAACACCTTCTTCTGGAAGGTTTGCTCCCCTTTCTCTGACGCCAAAAACTATTCTCACCTGCCAGTGTCTTGTCTTAACTTAACTCCCAAGTCTGTCTTTCTGACGAGCTAGCAATGTCACTGACCCAACACATCCGCTGCTTACTTACCAGCACACGTCTTTCAGAGTAGCAGCATGCAAAGTTCAAGTGGTGAATGCATTAATAATAATAATTTGCTATCAAAGCTCTGTGATTCACCAAGTGTCTGAGCCACAATGACATAAGGAGAAGACATCAGAATATAAAACGCTGCTGAAGTCATGTATTGTCATAAAAAGAGCCATTTGTCAGTTGACACCTAATTACTTAAATTTACAAATTCTCCGTTCCATTTGTCAGTAGGCTTTATCTGCACGTTTTGCAGATTTTTAACATCTTATAGGTTTTAGGTGGTTTATATTTTCTCTTTGCTTCAACAAAGTCCGCAGCACAGAGAGTGACGGTAACATCAGCACAGACGTGAAGGTCAACAATCTTGATTCTGCAGCTCAGTCATACTCGTCATTTTTAATAGAGCGTCCTGCTTTTTTGCTAATTGTGCGGTGTTATTCTGTGTAATTCTTAGGTTTACTGGCACTCCAGCGCCCATATCTTGGGTGAAGCCATGGAGAGGGTGTACGGAGGCTGCCTCTGCTACGGTCCCCCCATCGAGAGTGGCTTCTACTACGACATGTTCCTGGAGAACAATGAGTGAGTTGCACAGGTTTGGCCCGTGTGATGAGTTGTGTTAGTCAGCTCATAGTGTTGTTTTGGTGTGTACTTCAAGGCTTAGCAGCTGTCAGTCTGGTTCACTGTCTGAGACTGTTTGCAAACACAAAATAGGTGAATTGTTATGACACTAATGTGGTCGAGCTGGACTTCCTTTCATTTGAAACGACATCCTTCTATATCTGCCCACAGAATTCGAGAGCCTAAAAGCAAATCTATTCAAAACACAGAACTAGACGTTACTTCGGTGAAGCCTTTGAAAGTGCGTTGAGACGCTCTCAGAAAATTGAACACTTCTTCCTGGTAAACAACTTTTTCACCTGACCTTTCCCTGAAACAGATGCATTTCTCCCTGCTTAAGGCAGCGGGAGAGCGCGAGGAGTGCTGTCTAATTAATTCTATAACCTCCTTAATGAAGTCATTTTATGCTAATGGCATTCTTGCAGACAGTTTCTTGCAAGGATATTTTGACATTGCTCAAGCCCTAAAGCCAAGGACGTAACTATTTGCCCACGCTTGACAGAGGTTATCAGTTTCTGGAAGTCAAAGAATTAACATTGGTGGACAAAAGGTCTGGTGATGCCCTCTGGAAACATTGGCAAACCAAATGTAGCACTGAAGGCGGTTTGCATATTAATGTAGGGTTATTTAAGACATTGTCTTGGGATGTCATGTTCTTGTTGTGGTGTTTTGGACAGGGGCGTATCGAGCAATGACTTCCCATGTCTGGAGACGCTGTGCAAGAGGATTATCAAGGAGAAGCAGCCGTTCGAGAGACTGGAGATAAGGAAGGAAACTCTGTTGGAAATGTTTAAGGTATCAGAAAACACAACCGCAAATGAGGAACATTTCACGAGCATCAGAACTCTAAAAGCACCTCTTCTTCCTTGACAGTACAACACGTTCAAGTGCCGCATCCTAAATGAGAAGGTCACCACTCCCACTACCACAGTTTACAGGTGAGTCCAGGCCCTGTGCACGTAAACCGTTTTCTCTTTTAAAGTATAATTCTGGTGATTTTCTCTCTCTCTCTCTCTCTCTCTCTCTCTCTCTCTCTCTCTCTCTCTCTTTCTCTCTCTCTTTCTCTCTCTCTCTCTCTCTCTCTCTCTCTCTCTCTCTATATTTATTTTTTTTTTGTAGTCGAATCCCATTAAAAGACCCAAACCACGAATAAACTGATCCTACTGACGAGTACTATCTGTGTTGCCAGGGCCAACACATGGCTTATTCCTGTGTGTCACAGGCCTCCCATCATCACAATGAACACGGGCGCTGTATTCTATTTTTAATTCCGTCCCACCTGCACCGCCCTGCTGCCGTGAACACCCACTAGCGCACCAGATCCATGACTAGAAATAGCCCCCAACAAATACACGGTTCACTTCTGTTTGTGTCACGTTTGCTAGGGACTCCAGTGCCCAGCTGTTCTAAGAAAAGTCACTTTATTTGAGAATAAAATATATTTGTGACCCGCTTTTCAAAGATTGAAGTCGGATGTTATTGAGAGATAGACCAGCACATCCTTGGTTCTGTTTTTTTAATGGGATTTGATAAAGGTAACACAAATATAGAGATTTCTAGCCTCATCCTAAACACACAAAACAAACACTCAAGCATTCTGCATTTCAGGTGTGGTCCCTTAATCGACTTGTGTCGGGGGCCCCACGTGAGACACACTGGGAAAATCAAAGCACTTAAGATTCACAAGGTGAGCCTTTTTGTTTTCAGGGATGCACGACGCACAGCACACCAGCCGTTGCTATGCATGTGGATGTATTGTCAGTACTGTAGTCCGTGCCCTGAATGTCTGGCGGTAAACACGTTTGTCCCCATTTCTTTAGAGCCGAGTTACCTTATGTTTTATTCTCAAGGGATTTGATGGACCCAAAAGAACGACGTAAAGCTAACACGGTCCTTTTTGTGGTGTGCTAGAATTCATCTACATACTGGGAGGGGAAGGCGGACATGGAAACCCTCCAGAGGATCTACGGAATCTCCTTCCCTGACCCCAAAATGCTCAAAGAGTGGGAGAAGTTTCAGGAGGATGCCAAGAACAGAGATCACCGCAAACTGGGCCGGGTATGAACTGAAGCGGGAAGAAGCTGTCGGTTAACAAGAGTTCACGTCCACAGTCATTTTAAAATGCTCTTCTACAGGTTGTGTTCTTACAAAGAAAAAAACCAAAGGTTATTCACTCTGTGTTGATATTTGTGAGTTTAGTTTATGAAGCTGACTTAAAGAATCATTATCCTACAACATGCTTTAAAAAAAGAAAATGTCAAAGACAAACACTTAAAGTGTCACTTACTTGTTTCATTGTTTGTTCACGCACATGTATTGTTCATTTACATGTCAGTCTAGAAAGAAATGCTGAGAATGGCGTTCTAAAAAATGTACCCGTGACCCATTTTCAGCTGCGCGTGATGGCAAAATTGACCAATTCGATAGTGCAGCGTGCAATTGGATGTACTTCACAATCTTTGAAACACATTTGTTAAACTGTGAGGCTATGTTTATTGCTTTTAAAACAATGTCTGACTTTGTCATTGACTGTTAAGGGTGTGTGTTGTTGCCACCATTCATTCAGGATAATAGGTGTGGAAAAGCGAGCTGGAGCAGGAGTGCGTTGTCAGACAAAGCCTAGTTATATTAAATACATGATGAACTGTTACATCATTTAAAATTGAAACCAGTTTGGCCTGAGTGGTGACCCCTTTTTTTTTTTTCTCATCACACTAATAAACCTTTTTACTTTTATTATTCAGGAGCAGGACCTGTTCTTCTTCCATGACCTGAGTCCAGGGAGCTGCTTCTTCCTGCCCAAGGGAGCCTTCATTTACAACACCCTGATTGAGTTCATCAGAGTGAGTCGAAGCTGTCAGACACGCAGTGGATAATTGCTGTTATCTTACTCTGAGTTTTTAAGACATAAGAAAAGCGAAGGGTGCGAGTCACAAAGTTTAAATTTGCAGTTTAGACCTGGGGGAGAAGGAAGAACACACATGGACCTTTTTAGTTGGCCTGTGCATTAATAATGGGTTTTATATATTCACAAGATAAACAACTGCAATTTAAAATCAAATTGCTTTTATACAGAAGAGGAAGAAAGGTTTGGTTAAATGTTGATGATACAGCTTGATGCTGTGGCCTTGAAACTAATGCATCAAGTCTTAAAAACCTGTAAAACAAATACACGCACATACAATAAAATGCACATTCATGTCTATTCCTTCCCATAAAGGTAATGCTGTAAATAGTTTATGCTTTCCCAGTACGACCATTTTTGACCGGGTAATGGAAAAACTTTTCTCGGTCCTCCCTGAATTTCAAAATGGCTTCTTATTGGTACCCAATTATCCGTAATGCACTGGAACGAGTAAAACATTGGCGGCACTGAAGAAAAGCTCTGTTGCACCTTCTCTGTTATAAAGAGCCACAAAATCAATCTGATTTAAAACATTAACTCTTGGTTTTCAGTCAGTGCAGTCACAGTGCAGCGCGCGTTGGAAGCAGGGATGGAAATTAGCACCCGACACCAGCCAAATGCTTGTACACGTATAAAAATGATTCACTATTGAGTGGCGGGTGCATTTGAACATTTATCTGTAGTGGCTGGTAGATGTTCACATAAAAAAAATAAAAATAAAATAAAGAGTGAATTCCCCATCCTGATTCAAAGCAATCTCACTTTAATGGAGTAATGAGATGCGTTTTATAAAACGTCTCTGCCCGTCCAAGCTACAAACTAGAACTAATCAAAAATATTTGTAGAGGGTATGTATGACTGTTGGGATTTAAAATAACTAACATTTTATTTTATTATCAGCTTTCTGTTTTGAACAGACATCATCCAAAACAGGCTAACCCAAGGTGCATTAAAGCACTTTCAGTTTACCCCAAATCCCCTTCTTACTGTGTAAACAGACTGGGATGGGAATATGCAGCGGCGTAAACATTCTTAGAGGTAGTTTGCTTTTTTGGAATCTCAGCCTTTGCTTGCAGACTTATGTATGTTTTAGATGTTGTGCACTACTTATCAGTGTGTCCCCAGGTGTTTTAAACAGTTGTTTGCAGTTGTGATGTGTACCAGGCAGAATGAGGCCGCGTTGTTTGAGTAACTCAGAACAGTCTTACTGTAATCTTCTTTTGTCAGTAAACCTCGTTGTCTCTTTGGCAGAGTGAGTACAGGCAGAGGGGTTTCCAGGAGGTGGTGACGCCCAACATCTACAACAGTAAGCTGTGGCAGACCTCTGGCCACTGGCAGCACTACAGCGAGAACATGTTCTCCTTCGAGGTGGAGAAGGAGACCTTCGCCCTCAAACCCATGAACTGCCCGGGACACTGGTGAGGCCTCTCATTTGCTCACATTCAGACTTTGTTCCAAAGTAATGGTTTTTAAATTCAGCAAAGGAACTAGACCAGAACGAACATCGAGTGTAACACTGTGAATCAAGTCTTGCCGTGTGCGAGTGTGAAAAAGATATTTTTAGTCGGTCACTGTCTCCAATTAGAGGACCATCTGTGTTTGTTGGAGGCAGGGCTGCATGATCTCCTGTAGCATTAAACAAGCTCCGAGTGCTGTTGTCAGATTAACATCAAACAGCGAAGGATTCCAACACAGTACCGTGGCAAACAGGAACACGCATTAAGCAGTGTTCTACCACACTTGAATAGCTGTGTGAGAGTTTACACGGGGGGGGGGGGTTGTTATCTGCAGTTGACTGCGGTACTTTGTCATCCAGTTCAGCTTCAGCTTGTAATGGACTGACGCTCTCGACATGTTTTCAGTTGTTTAATGACCCAGTTCAGTTTCCTTCTGAACGCTGCATTGCAGTGTAAAGAGCCGGACTGCAGCGCTTTGTATTCAAACCTTTTATCTCCGTTTGACTGTTCCAGTCCTTGTGATATCCACATTGGCAGCACCTCTAGAGATCATACTGAAATTGAAAGACATTTTTCCAAAGTAAATCAAATATTGATTGTCTTTCATAGCAGGATTGAAGCAGTAGAGCAATTTTCCGTCATTGTGATTCAGGCTGAAGAAGGCAGTTGTAATGTGTGTGTGTGTGTGTGTGTGTCTTTCCCACCGTCTGTCCGCGCGGCTCCAGCCTGATGTTCGATCACCGGCCGCGCTCCTGGAGGGAGCTGCCCATTCGCATGGCCGACTTCGGCGTCCTGCACAGGAATGAGCTGTCAGGAGCCCTGACGGGTCTCACGCGCGTCCGCCGCTTCCAGCAGGACGACGCTCACATCTTCTGCTCCATGGACCAGGTGAGGCCCGCGCCGATGCATTGACATTACTCAGCCGAGTTCAGACAAACACCCACAGGCTGGAGTCATTGAAGTGGGATGAAAGCAAGTTGCCTGATGGGGCCAGTAAATCTGACTAAAATAGATTTTTACAGGGGCGCTGCACCAATTTTACACGTCACTGTCTGTCTGCAAATCTTGGAGTAGTACTGTATGTGTTGTATGAAGTCTCCAGAGGGAGCAGCGGGAAGTCTGCTAATTTCTCTCATTTGTGATGTCACTTGAGGCAGCATCGGTTGGGGCTGAAGACGCCACGTTTGAAAATGAAAGTAATGTGGAGTTAGAAAGAAGTGAGGTTACCACACCTCTGTAACTCGTCTCTGCTGGAGGCTAACGGCTCACGGGCTACGTCAGCCGCTACTAGCATAACCGTTGGCAGTTGCATCCTGGGTAATGTAAATGCCAGCTTTTGACAAGCCGAAGAGTGCTTGGAATGAATCAGGTTCCGCTGCATTGATTTTCGATGCTTAAGCTATCGAGAATCGTGAGTGTGACAGCGTTCTAGGAGTGCAATGCTAAATTGGTGCGGCACCCTTTAAGGCAGGATTTCTTTCACACCACTGTCACATTTTTATGGCAATACTTTGACAAATGTTTCCACTTGCTATTATACCTGTCTGAAAGAAGCCCAATTTGGAAGGCTCTCAGTAAATCAGTGTCTCGCTGGCACAGCTCATTGAATACATTCAGGTAATGTTGTCAGCCAACAGTCTGTCACATTCTCAGGTAAAGTGAGAGGACTCCGTAGGCTGCTGCAGCCGGGCGGCGCAACTTGCATGTTAAGTCCTTTTTACCAAAGAGGAGCACAGCCTATATCGACGCACACAAGCAGGGTTTTGGAAGAGCGAGGAGATTTCTTAATTAGTTTATTCAAACACAGCAACTTGCAGCCAGGACCCCACTGATTGTTTTCTCTTCATCATTAATGGCAGTGGATTGGATGGTTAATTATTTGATTGCACTTTGTACACTAATTATTTCACTCATCATTTTTTCAGGGTGCCTGCAGCAGCAGCAGGAACGTGCTGCTTGTACTGTGCAGTTACATTCTCCCTGTTGAACCACATGTTTAGTTTTTTTTTTTTACATCCAAGCTGCTTGTTAAAACTTGGCATGGTAGCCCTACTAGGACTTCAGTAGCAATGGATTACAACTGCTACTCCAAAAAGCTGAGCAGTTTATCCTCTTATTCTTGTGATTACATCATATCATTCGGTCATTACACCAGAAGTTGAACGTGCAGCCGTGTCCAGGTGGATGATGCAAATTCTGTTGCATTTTTGTTTTTTAACCCCAGATTGAGGACGAGATTAAGGGCTGCCTGGACTTCCTGCGGACTGTGTACGAGGTGTTTGGCTTCACTTTCAAACTCAACCTTTCCACAAGACCAGAGAAGTTCCTGGGGGACCCGGACGTCTGGGACCAGGCAGAAAAGGTAACCACAGGGCCTTTCGCTTCTCTCGTACGGCTGAAAATGTGAACGGCGCTCTTACAAAGTCTCACTGGAGAATTAAGATGATCTGTGATATTATCAAGATGGAAATTCTGGGGCCACTTCACAGGCCCGCAAATGTGGGAGTGTGATTTGCAGACCCGGAGAACATTTCTAGTTTAATGAAAGAGTTCTGCTGCGCGTCTGTTCTGAAGCAGAAAAAAGCTCGTTCGTCTCCAGTGAATCTACATCAGTTCTATCACCGTCTGCCTTGTGCTGTCAAATCAAATTCACTCTGTGCGGAGCAGCTCTGTATTTTACATTTTGAGTTCAGCTCCAAGGTGCTGTGGGAGGAGAGCAGGTAATGGTATTACATGTTAAGCTGGTTTTAAACTGGAGTTAGTGGGTTAAACTGGGTGATAATTGGTCTTTATTGCTCGGTGCTTTTCAGCATTAGATGAAACGCGGCGAGGGGTCTCTCCTGGGACGACTTCAAGTCTACCTCATTAATCTGTAAAAATCAACACTCAGTTGTTGGATAAAGGTGCCACAAGCACACTGCATTGTTGTTCAGTAGCACAAATATGCGAAATACATACAAATCGTTTTTATTAGTCTAGCAAGTCTTCACTGTCTGTTGACAGACAGACACAGCATGCGTTGGATTTTACAGCAGGGTGCGTTTCTTCTTCACACTTGTTTTCCTCTGTATCTGATTGTTAGAGGTATGTTTTATTTCACCAGTGAAATATTACATCAGCAGCGCACAGTGCAACACTTGATTTGTTTTGCCCCCGTTAAGCGTTTTTTTCTTTCGATGTGTATGCCTCGCTGTTTCCAACCATGTGTCACCTTCCCCCTCCGTTGATTGTTAGATTTGTATTATATTGATTGCCTCGTGTTGGTGATTCGGGGTTTGTGCAAGGATGGCATCTTAATCCACCGTAGGCTGCATGGTGTCAACGTGTTGTGGAGTTTTAAAAAACGCATCCTCTGTTTTGTCAACAGAAAATGTTTGCATTTCTTTTCTCACCCACGACTCACTAGAATGATTTTACTTAGTCTCAGGCTCCAACATATCATAGTGGGACAGGGGACCGAATCCACATCATATTTTCATCGATTACAAAATGTGAGTTGGATATAATGCAGATATGGGTATTAAGTCCTAATAACTGGTTCTATTTGTCGCCCTGTTTTTGACCTTTATTTTGTATTTTATACCCTTTTTAAAAAGCTCCTTTCAAGTTCCCTCCCTGGTTTACAGTAAATGGTGTCACTGTTCTGTCCTCGGTGTCTTTTGCCTGCTGGAAGCATTACAACATAGTGATGATAGTGGAATAGTCAATCCAGTGACCACAGTAACTATTTAAATACCATTAACACTTTGCAGTCTGCTGATGGACAGAATAGACCACAGGACCTAAAGACTACAGTTAGAGATTACACTGCTTCTTACTGACTGAGTGTGCTAATAATGGTATACCTCTCAGTTAAGTCAAAGCTCTCAAAATAAGGATAATATGAGGACGACGGGTAGAATATGTGGAGCTGTGGAGGGAAAAAAGCAAATAACTGTAATAGCTTGTAAGTTGTACAGCTGTTTGGTTGACCTATCAGGAGACTTTTCTCTGGGGAAAACATTTAGCTAAATTCAGCACTGACTCTTTATGATTAATGTTTGCACGCACAACGGCGCAAAATGATATACACAACAAACCTGACTTGTAAACTTGGCATGGTGACTGGAACAGAACTTGCTGCGCGTTTCCTTCACGTCATTAACTCCCACAAGCAATCATAAAATATTATTGGGACGTTAACATTTCTCAGTTCAGTGATTAGTTCCAGATGAAGAAAATGTCAGGTCTGAGTATACAGCTTTGCTTAACGCCACTGTTTACTTGCATGTTGGTCAGCCGTTGACACTGTAACAAAGCAGTAATTGTTTGTTTTTACAGCAACTGGAGAACAGCTTGAACGACTTTGGGGAGAAATGGGTTCTCAACCCCGGTGATGGAGCTTTTTATGGACCAAAGGTGAGCCATGCACTGCAGCGATGACATGCTTTGAACTGTGAAACAGCAGGGAGGGTCACTGCTGATCATTCGCGTCCTTTTTTTTTGCAGATCGACATTGAGATCAAGGATGCCATCGGTCGGTATCATCAGTGTGCCACGATTCAGCTGGATTTCCAGCTCCCGATCCGCTTTAATCTCACCTTTGTCAGGTAATTGTTCAGCTTTTTATATTCACATCAAATTCAACTGCAAACGCTCGTATGTATCATCCAATAAATCATATTATAGTACAAATGACCTAAACCAAAGACAGAGGTTTCACATAAAACATACTGAAGTCAATCAACGTCACAGCATATGGGATCAAATGTACTGACATGAAAGCAGGAAACAGGATTAGCTTGATGATGAAGTACGTTTTTGATGTAACAACTGCCCGAATGACGAGAATGTACTTATTTCTCGAGGTGACTGTTGTTTTTTTCCTTTTTTTATTTCTCTCTTTGTGTGAGTTCCTAATTTCGTTTTTAAAAATTTCCCCTCGAAACGATTTTGTAGCCATGATGGTGACGACAAGAAGAGGCCAGTGATCATCCACAGAGCCATCCTGGGATCAGTAGAGAGGATGATCGCTATTCTGACTGAAAACTACGGCGGCAAATGGTTTGTAAACAATCGCAGATACCTTTCAGAATGTACCCGGCCTGTTTCTCTGCTAACCAGTTAAATGTAAATGCGTCCCGTTCTGTTTCAGGCCGCTGTGGATCTCTCCTAATCAAGTGATGGTTGTACCTGTGGGACCCACCTGTGAGGAGTACGCCCAGAAGGTGACCACTCGCCAAAGCTTTGCGGTGTTGATTTAGATTTTAGTGTGACGTTTAATGCTTCTTCACTTTGTAAGCAAGCTCTCAGCTTTGCCAGGTCAGCTATCACTTTATTTCGAGAAACTGAAATTTAGCGCACAGTTACAGCAAGTCCGTCGGTAAACTGCAGTAGGATTTTTAGAAAAGACGGTTTGGAAAAGAAAAGAAAGACAAATGCTAATATTAGTACCCAAACACATTTGATTGACCCGTCGGCATGTGTACAACCTGTCCGATCGCCTGACTGCTCGTGTTTGTTGCCCTTCTTCACCTATTTTTAGCAATCGTATTACAACTGATAGAACAAGTTTACCTTTTTAAAATGCGTTGAACACAGATGTGATCATTGTTGTGTTGAATACATTGTTACTTCCACATAACAAGCCCAGTTGTGAAATGAACAGTAACTGTACAGTCCGTGTAACTGGAAAAAACAGCAGGTCCGCAGTTGTATTAAGTACACACATTGTGATTATAAGTAAGCAGAAATATAATCTTCATTACAGCCAAATGTCCAAAATGTGCTAGTCCAGATTTGAAAAACAAAAATGATCATTTTAAAATGAAATGAACAAACAGTTTTTAACCGTTGGTTGTTTCTCGGGTTAATGCGGCAGGTCAAGGTGGACTTCCACAACAGCGGCTTCATGGCTGACGTGGATCTCGACCCCGGCTGCACTCTGAACAAAAAGATCAGAAATGCACAGTTGGCGCAGTACAACTTCATCCTGGGTCAGTGGCCACACACTCTTTCTTTCACTCTTCATTCAGTCGTGTCCTGTCTTTATCTTTTACTCGCTGTCCGTGTAGATATTGATTTCTTTTGTCCTCTCTGCATGTTTCCCTGCTCCGGAAAAGTGGTGGGAGAGAAGGAGAAGACCAGTAACACTGTGAACGTACGCACCCGGGACAACAAAGTCCACGGCGAGCGCACCGTGCAGGACTGCATCGAGCGTCTGAAACAGCTCAAGACCACCCGGAGTCGAAACGCAGAAGAGGACTTCTGAGTTTTCTCAAACTCTGCGCTATCGGCTCAACAGAACCTCGAGTCCGGTAACTTGAAATGTCCATGTGGTTGAAATCAGTTTTGATGAGGGTTAAAACTACTTTCACATTGTTGCCTGTAGTCTCTGCTTTACGTCCCCTTTTGAAATGACATTTCTCAGATTCGACAATTATGTTTAGTTTTTTTTATTCTGGTGTCCTCCAATGCCTCTTTACTGTATCACGATGTTTTCGGTTTTGTGGTTGCTGTAGTCATGGAATAAAGTATGAATATCTTTATCCCTTCTGCTTATATGGAAATACAATCAGTGAGACTCTGATAAGATTCGTGTTTAGGTCAGCTTTACAGAACACCTCTGTACAATAAATACATTTTACCACAAAACTTCTCTCAAAACTGATTTGAAACGGAGGGGAAATGGTTTGTAACACTGTAACAGTTTGTATCAGTCATTCTTTCTTCAGGGAATTGTACACTAGTTACAATTTTGATAATTAAACAATCTATTCTTGATCTCTGTGTTGTGCTTTTTATGATTTACCCTTTGTTTATTCAGAATTGTCTTTTTAATGTTGCTGCTGTAGACAAGTCTGTCCATCATTCAACTCTGTGAGGATGTGGAGAGGAAAAAAAGCAGAAAGTATAATCATCAAAAAAGTCATGGTGCAGTCCATATGTAATGAAATCAAGACTACAGTGAGCGACACGTTTCTATAATGTATGGTTATAGGTTGTATCAAATGTTTTTCAAGTCACATCTCAATTCACAAGTTCGAGATCATGCGTATTTAGGCCAAAGTTGAAATGATTAGACAGTTTGAGACCGGAAACATTTCATTTTCCACAAGATTGTGGTGGAGGTTTGGATGGGAGTTGGAGAGATGAGTTCCGCTACGGTAAGAGTGGATCCTTATCACCCTCCTCCACTGGTACATCACTTAAGGTGGAAATCAGTGATGCACTGGACAGTAAACTACTGATGCTTCTCCTTATTACATGCTTACTGAACTCGGAGACCATTTACTTTTGTTGTCTGCACCATTACAACAAATCATGAGTGAAATTATTCATTATACTCTGTCTACTCTGCCTTACATGTTTCAAAACAGTAACTGGAGTCTGTATTTCTTTTTTTCATGAGGAAAATGTTTCCAATTACCTATAACTAGCTGGATGAAACATGCAGAAGAGAACACTCAATTAAGTGCACATTACAATTAGTGCTCGAGTTATGCACTTTAACTGTATTTCTTGATTTTTCTGCTCACATTATTTGTGCTCCAAAATGTGGAAATATACTTGGCAAACTCAAATTTGTAATACGGTTATGGTTTATGATGATACTTGAATGCAACTCTCACTTTCAGTCTGAGATTATTATTCAAACCACTAGTGGGGGCTGTATCTGCACAGATCTGTGCCATGGGATGGTATTTTGTTGTGGGGGGGGCACACCACAAACCTGATAAAAGAAACTAAAATCCTTTTGTTGTGGCTTTAACTGTTACATGCTTTTAATCACTCATTCCTTCTTAAGGTTCAGTATTCATGAAGTAGTTCATGGACAGGTGTAAGATTTGGAAACTCCGGCTATAGGAGATATTATTTACTGTTTTATTTGAAAATGACCTATTTAAATCCTGCAAACTACCTACATTAGTTTAATAGGAATTAGGAACATTAGCACTATGGTTAAAGAGAGTGAAAGATACATTTAAAGTTGCAGAAGAGGCAGTGAACACCCAACTCTTGAATGCAGACCAGTGGAAATAGATTTTAAGTTATTAAAATAAGTGAGAAGCCATCAGTTATTTGGGGCAAATTGAAACTTTTCAGCACCAAATAAAATACGTCCACAGGTTTGGTTTCTAGTGTCGGACTATCTTTTATGCTCACTGAGAAACGGGTCAGTGACATAGTTAAATAAACTTGTTTGAAGTTATTTGTTATTTTGTGGATGTCAGGGTCTCCGTTTTATAAAAACCGTTTAACCTAATGCTTATTGCAAATGCACTGTAACAAAAAGTGGCACACACATTTAGGCAAACACTGGCACTCACTCCTGACTTACTCATTATCATAACAACTGTAAATATTGAATATTAAGCTTCACTTCTCTGAGAAAAGGAGAGTAAAAATGTAACTACCAGAGCAAAGAAATAAGACGACAAAAACTAATGTATCTCTTGTGTTGGTGTAAGAACACCCTCATATCAAATCTGACCACAAGGTGGAACAGCTGAACCAGGATCCTGTGGGGGTGGGGGTGGGGGGGGGAGTGTGGGAGAGGTAAACATTTTGATAAGGGGTTAATGAAAAAGTCAATGGCGTAAGAGAGCGTCAACAGGCAGAGCGAGGCAGCCAGACATCTCTAGGGACTGAGCTCGGCTGTGGATCCTTCCTGTATGCTTCACTGGCGACCTGGCCACGAAGGGTCACAACGCTTCAGTGAACTGAGCAAACATTTCTTTCTCTCGACACATATGCATTTCAAGGTATCGATGCACATGTTAGAAAAGGTCCCACTGCTGCAGCTCTTTACTTAGACGATGCTGGGATGAGTCGTGGTATTAAACCTTACAAGTGAGCTCTTTTTTTTTATGACGGAAAATTCAGGTTAGTCCATAGTTGGGGAGAACATTTTTTGTTATATACCAGTCTTTTCGTGCCTTGTGCTGTTTGTACTTTGTGACAACCATGTTTCAAAAAAACATTAAATGTCACAGGTTAATTATTAATAATACACTTATTCGCTTTTTTAGATAAGAAGAACGATGCCACTCTCAAGTCTGTATGGTAAACATGAAGCTGAAGCCAGCAGCCCTTAGCTTAGCTTAGCATAACAACAAGAAATAGTTGGAATCAGCCTGATTGGTAACCTCTTGGCTTCTCCGCTGGTTGCCTGGCAATTGCCCCCAAGAATAATGGCTAATAATGACAAATTAAACACTTTGGTCTTGATATCGTGACAGGCTTTTCTGTTCTCCTTTTTCCAGTGTCAATGCTTAACTAAGCTAACCGACTTCTGGGTCTAACTTCATATTTAACAGGCAGATACGAGTGTGGTGTCAATCTTCTCAGCTCGGCAAGACTGCAAGGAAAGTGGATTTCCCAAAATGTCTTTCTATTCCTTTAAAGCCTATCACGTATGCTGAGATTTCTCATCCCATCTGCCTTTTTTTCTCTTTCAGCAGTAACCCGTTGTTGTTCTTGTTTTTGTGTTTATTTTCCTTTGTCACCATGACAACTGACAGCAGTCACTGCTGTTTTATATTCAGTCTGTCTGATGTATGTAAAAGGCTTTTTCCCGCTACTTTTTTTTTCCTATGGTGCCAGAAAGCCTCCCCTGTGACACGTTCGTGTTCCTACCTACTTCCCACCCTTTCATCCTCGAGTCATGTTGCTTCTGGACCAAAGAAATGCATATTTGAATGCATACCAACACATTTTCTTCTCCAGAACATTTCTCTGTATCTGCAGCAACTCCTACCACTCTTACCACACACACACACACACACACACTCACATCTGCACACAACCTCCTCCTGCGCTATAACCCCTTTGCATTATTGCAACACAACCCCAAATTATGGTCAGCCGCTTGTGAAGTTAGTTTTGCTTGGGAAAACCAAGCTGCCATCTTTAATATCATAATGTTACCAAATTATATGGTTCTAATTGGGAACTGTTTGATCACACTTTCTGGCATCTGGAAATCTAGCGTGTGACCTTAACAGGGTTTTTTTCTCATCTCAAAAGTATGACCTTTGCTTCTGACCCAGCATAAATTAAGTAAACCACTTTACACCAAGGAGAGACCTCCGCCACCGGTCACACCCTGCATACAGCCAACACCAACAACTCACTGCGAATACACTGTGATGTAGGTCTGGAGCATCTGCACACAAGGCAGCTGCATGTCAAGGCAAACTGGGCACAAGTACAGCAGTAGAGTTTAGAGTGTGGATCAAAAACAAAACTACAGAAAATATACAAGATCTGCAGCAGCCGTTCAGTTGACAGATTTCTCTTTTTGACAGTTTGTGTGGCAGAAAATTGGTCTGAACTAATAACATGATATGAACGATGAATAATTTTAGACCAACGGTTCCCAAACGTTTTTGTCTGACATACACCCACATCCCTTCATCGACACCACTCGTCATGTTCTAAAAGTGTTTCCATTGATTTTGCAGTGGATGTTGATCTGTATTTTTTCATCCAGTTGAATTGTGAGTGTATAGCTCAGTTTGGTCAAGTTTGCTTTTTACTACTACAGTACTTTGGGTGGCATAAGCGGAATGCTTCAACTATTTATTACTTTTAGCAAACTATTTAAAAACATGTATCTCTAACTTTTAGCTAACACTTTCATTCAGCTACTCCACAATCTTTCTTTTGGGACTTTGGGGTTTGGCAATCATTGATCATGTTATGATTTGCCTTTCAGATCTCTCCAACAGGACGTTTCCCACAAACTCACAGTGACAAGTATTCTTTTAACAGGTGTTTAATAAAGTTTAACATCCTTTGGTTGCAAATGCAGTAAAAGCAATTAGCCTCTGACACTTTAAAACCATGTCTGTTCCACAAATCAGCATATTAATCTTTAATGCAGCGCCATCAGCGTCACAGTAGAAGCTGAAGTGTTGTTTTTGTTGTTGTTGTTGCTAATATGCTCCTTATGGTAAAGAAGTACATACTGTAAATCACCCAAATGCACAGTCCACCTTTCTTTCATGCCTGTGTTTGTTGAAATTGGCCCACAGCACCAGTCCAGCATAAATCTAGCGGCCTCATTACAACCATGCAAAAGCCCATTACTCTGCTCTGCCCACGGGGAATAACACCTTTTTCTTGATTAACCAGCGAATAAGACATGTTACCCACAGTTTCCATTACTTTGTACTACAGTACACGTACACGACCTGATGCAAAATAACTCACCTCTCACTCAATCGACTAATTTTCAACAGATTTTCCCCTTTAACACATTCTGCCTTCAAGCACAGTATCCTAGCATTAAGCGAGATACTTACGTATTTTTAGAAAATCTCCTGCCAGGAATACAACAGTTTTTCCTGGTAACACTTGCCCCTAATAATTCTGTGCAGCCTCTGACTGATCCCCAAGCAGTTCAACTGTTAGTTGGCTGTTTCAACCATGAATTCCTCCTTTCTCACCTTGCTTTAACTCAAACACAGCCTTTTCTTCATATGCAGCCAGCCAGATGTTTAGGCTGGAAGTTCTCCACAGAGGAGGCTTCAGTGGTATGCATGGTTGTTATTTATCTAAATTGTATTTTTCTCTTGAACAGCATTTTTTCCCTTCATTCTGCTCTCAGGGGTGGTTTACTTTAGCCCCTAGGTAGGAGGTGCAGAGGGGAAAGGCTTTGCCAGCATACCCACAATTCACCCGTGGCTGACGGAGCTGATGAAGTTGAAGTTGACAGCTGCATAAATCACTGGCTCATGGTGCTAATAGTTGGCAATATAAAATCAAGCGCAGACCACCCATGCTGCGGGGCAGGAATAGGAGCATCAAGTCATATCTACCGAGCAGCACTGTACAGTCATCTGAAACACTTAACCCCCCTCTGGCCGCCCGGACTGTTCCAGTCCAAGGGGCTCTCTAAGCAACACAGGAAAGGCCCGTCTGGCATCCGCAGTGCAGTGATTCATATTTGGCACTTTCAGAAAGGTTCCAAGCTGCTGGAGTTTTTTCGGGCCTATTGTCGAACATTTCACTGCTTAATCGCCCTTTCGGAAAAACCTATAAACATTTCAAGGCCAATAACTGAACAGGAGCCTGGGCTTTTTCCTCTTTCATATGAAGATCTCACTACGTCTTAGGATACGTTTTTTTTTTGTCCCCTCTTCACAGTGAGGAGAAAGGGCTACACACTTACCATTACCCTGAATTTTCTTTTCTTTTTTTTGTCTAGTATATTTCCACATATGAATGGAGAGGCTCTAGAGCTCATTCAGTAGAGCTGCTAAGAGAGGTAGAGATGGTGGCTCTTTGCAGGGCCTCTTCTTTTGTAAAAGGGGAGATAAAACACAAGCAGAGCATGAGGGGGTGGACCCTCATCGCACAAAGCAGAGCATATTGCTCAATATCAAGGCCTGGAACCCTGGGTTTAGCACTACAAAACTCTACCTTGTGTGAAGGGCCCCCTTGACCATGCATGTCTGAATGTAGACCCCCTCCCCATCCCCTGTTTCCTCCATGTTTTCCAGCGTGTCTGGGCTTCTGTTGTATTCCCATGACTATCACATATGAGTTTTCCAGGAGTGCAATGGTATAATAATAAACACAAATCCATACAACGGCAATATCTGTTTATTTTTGTATTCTAATATGTGAACAACAATGTTTTTGCAGACTACCTGACTCATTCCTATTCTGATGCTGAGAATGGAGCAGGTACACACACCCAAATCGATCAGGATCGTATTTTCACTTTCTCAACTAAGCACAGCTGTTAATAAAACTGATCTCATTATGTTTTTACCACATGACAGAGGTATGCTTTGATTCATTTTTAGTTTTTGACATATTTCATATGCTCAAACGTGCAAGAACAACAACAAGTTGTGAGCAGAACACTGACATTATCTTCTTTAAAGTTGACATGGTGAACTTGTTTGCAAACAGTTGCTTATTGACACATCCAACAGATACGGAGCAGCATTATCATCCATTTGAATTCGTATTTCTGTACAGCTGGCAATATTAATTCTTCCTTTAGTTTTGTCTTTGGTCTCCACCAGCCCCTGAGGGAAATATCTGGCTATTTAGCTGCTAAAGGCTGCACTATGTTCATCAGCTAGCCGCTAACGATTAGTTGATTAACTGATTAATCAGTTGACAGAAAATGAATCTGCAACTTTTTTGATAAATAAAAAAAGGTGCTTGTTCACGCTCGTCTAACGTGAGGATTTTCTCTTTTTCTGTTTTGTATCATGGCAAACTGAATATTTTTTGGTTTTGGACTGCTAGACAAAAGACATTTGGAGACATAACCTTGGGCTGTGATAGACTGACAGGCATTGTTTGCCATTTTCTGACCGAACAACGATTCAATTCATTAGAAAGAATTGGCAGATTAGTTGATCATTCTTACATCGCAGCCCCATACACCGTTCATCTTTGTGTGGGGATTGCTGTCCTAACACTATTTCTTAAAGTCTTTTTATTACCAATAACAAATCCCCGGCACAGACCATAATCAACATTGAATTGATGAGGAAAGAAAATAATGCCAGCTTCATGCTCTAAAACCCCTCTTGGCCCAGGTTTTTTCAACTCATTAAGGGCTTTTCCTCAGTTCATTTAGGTGTGAGAAAAACTCAAGCCTTCCAGCCGACACAGCTGAAATAAAAGCGAGAATCTGTATCAAGGGAAGGACAAACTAATCACACCTGGAATTCACTTCCCCACAGCAACACATTCAGAGTCTTCTGAAAAACATCCCCACCTGCCTGTTGACATGTCTTCTGTCTTCACTGACCGTACACTTCAACCCCTGCCTGAAACCTCTGGCTCTGATGCACTTAAGCTGCTACAGGGTGTCCTTTACTGCCTATAAAGGGCTTGAGGTCATCTCTCATTAAACTAGAGTGTGCAACAAAATGACTCTTGGCTGCGTTTGCCCCAGACGATAAAGCCTGAGTGTTTACTACCTGTGCTTCCCTCTCATTCTCACTCCATGTGGGCTGAAAATAAAATAAATGATGTTTGTAACGTTGCAGGAGGACATGCCTGGTCTTTGGTTTATGTTATTGATTAATGTCAGCAATGAAGTTGATTACTTTTCCAAAGTACCAGCTACTGAAAAAAAAAGTGCTTTGTTCAAATAATTAGTTTGAAGTTTTTTCTTTTGTCTTTTGGTTGGGGGATTTTATGAACAATGATCTACTGTGTTTATATGTGTAACTATAAGCATCAGTGGCTTCTTCCAATTCATTTTATTTCACCTAATACAGCAGCCAAATAAGCAGATATTCACTAATCGTATGTTTTAAAGGTTTAAGGAAGTAGAATATGGAATAAAATCATATACATTCTTTATGTGGGACTCTTTCGTTGGGTTTTTTCTTTGTTATGTCCTTATTTCACTGGACCAAGCATGGCTGATGTTGGATATATGAATTACCTGATGTGTTGCTGTGGATAAGCAGCAGTTTGTGGTGTTTGTGGTGTGTGATCTGTTAGGAGGGAAAACAGAGTTACAGTCAGTGGTCAAACATTTCTTACAGAGGAGAGGCCGGGCCGGGGCTGTCATGCTGACCAATGACCACAGCTTTAGTGTAAATGGTACAAAGTGGTTAGTGTATGTATCTATGCATTTAAGTATTATTTAGTTTGCAATATGCTCATGCACATATTGATATAATGTTGAGTGATTTAAAACTTAATTTTAGAGTAGAGTGGTTGTTTTTAATCTCATAATATTTGTTTTCCAATGGATCCAGCTAACAGACAGTGAAGGGCTAATCAGCGACATCGTCTCTGGATACGTCTGTGTAAGGTGACTTTGTGCATTGCTACATTTGAGCACTTATTGATACAGTTGGTCAATTGTTTGGTGCAGATGCAATTTGCACTTACGATAAGATAAGATAGAACTTTATTAATCCCACAATGAATCCTCAAAAATTACAACATAAGAATAAAAACAATACAAGTAATACATATAAAGTGTATGAGGTGTAAATGCTAACAGCAGTGCCTAATACAATAATAACAAAAGCAAGATACATTTAGTGAAATAAACTAACCTGGTGAGTTTCTTAAGACATTTCTATGGAAAACCTAAAGCTGATTGAATATGTGACAAAATTAAGTTTGAAGGTTTTCCCTTGTTTTTAAAATGATTACGTTCAAGGATTAGGAAAATCACTCTCTTACTGGGAAAAGTCAGATTTATTGAAGTATTAAAGTCCTGCATGTCTGATTAAATTGTTTAATTGCCCACAATGTATTTTGCACACCAGTTAGCTCATAATTATTCTAAAATAAGATCTATAATCTATAAGAAATATAAAATGGATAAAATGAACTGGAAGAAACTACAGCAGCTGAATAGTAAATCCAGTCATATTACTGTAATAATGGCACTTTGAGGTCAGTCTACAGTAGTTGCATGGTAGAGTTAGAGGTTTAGAGAAGGTGTCTCTGTTTGAGTACACATGAGCGCTCAATAAGCAAACACACACAAGAACAGAAAGACACACAAGCACATGTTGTTCCAAAATCCACATTTATTTTTCTGTGGAAAGGGAGTAGATTTCAGGCAAGAATTCCAGGGAAATACTAGGATCTCAGTTCTCAGTATTCAGTCCTGTAGAGAAGATATTAAGTAATGTAGTTTATAAATATACGGGCAAAAAAAGGCAGTCGTTCAGTCTCTTGTCTGCACTCAGGTGTATTGCTGTTGAAAGAATCGCACCTGTGGCTCTTGGCTTACAGACCCGTCGCTGTAACCACAACGCACACCTGCTTGTATTTACACTGTTGGCAAAATATTGAGTTGCTGCGTTTAGATAAATGTGTTTAGTTTGAGCATTCTTCAGTTCATTAACTGACTGAAATGCTGTTAATTGCTCCACAGTCAACACGGTGTCTCGCTCTAATGCCGCTTGACGTGACGTCCCGCCCAGGAATGACATCATGCCATGAAGAAATGTGACATCATCCAGCACGCAGTGAGCAGTGCACCTATCAGGCTGCCAATGACTTAGGGCCTGTTTTTTAATGTTGTCATGGGAGAGGTGGCTGCATTCACAAGAGCCCAACAAAAGGCCCTTGTGTCCCTCCGTCCACATCTGTCCAGAATCACCTCCCCTAATTACCATGGTTAGTTTTTGGAATTGACAGCATAAATATTAAACTGTCAAACTCTGTCTGTTGGCAACACCTTCCAGTATGAGTCATTGACTGCTGAGGTCAAAGGAAAACAACACTCTCTTTCTCTGTGCTGAGCTGCAGGGCTGGTCAGCGGAGAAGAAAAGCTAGCACCTTAACATTCATTCTTCACTATGCCTGTTAGAGTAGGCTACTCATCTATTACACTTGTTTATGTTTTTGTAATTTTTGTACTGCATTTTCTTTTTACTTATTGGCCATCAAATACACAGATCATATATCTGATATGTCCACAATAAGCTATTTCCCCCTGTTTTTAGTATTTAGGATAAGCTAACCGGCTGCTGACTCCAGCTACGCATTCATCAAGAAAGTGATAAAGCTTTGTAAAACTCCATGAGGTGCATGTGGATTTTGTGAAGAGAAAAAAAATCTCTATCTTTTCTGCAGTCACCTCTTAGATGATCTTGAACACCTTTTGGATAGTTTTGTGTTGAAAAGAAAGTGAAGTGGCTGACTTTCAGTAGCACAAAGACGTTTTCTTTGCTGTCATTTAAGGTGAAACACCGTTAGCCTTAATCATTTTCCAGACAAAGCCTGGGATTGCAGCTGAGGAAATGTTCTGCCTGCAAATCTATCACCAATAATCTCTTCAGATGTGGGTGATACCTAGAGACGGGGGAATACAGCTGTACTGACGGGAATAAAACCTAAACAAACTACGCTGACAAGACGGAGAGCTGTGCAAACAGAAGATTAGAGGAGAGATGAGAGAAAGAGGAAGCCGGTTCAGTCAGTCGTTGCCAGCAGTCTGTGGCTTTTTGCTTCTGTATCCAGAGAACTTAATGAAATCTAATATCGGAATTTAGAAAATGCTTTATATCACAAAGTCAAGCATACAGCACTGTTGGAGGTGAAATTACCACTTCGCTAATGTTAGGGAAGCTTTGTCGTCATGGTTACAATAATAAACTTGTGGTTAGGGAACGATCAATGTCATGATGAAAACAATTCATTTGGAAATGGTAAACAAACAGCAGTATCCCGAGTTTAAGTCTGACGTTTTGCTGATCATTCCATCCACCCGACCTCCTCCCTACGTGGACTGTGTCGCTCTATAACTTCACCTGACTTTCTCCTTTGCTAATAGGAAATCATAAAAAGCTTTGCCACTTGAACGTAAAGATGCCACTGGCTGAAACAACTGATGTTTTTCTTGGGAGGACAGTAGTCTCGATTAGCAACATCAGAAAATGTATCTGATAATCAATCGTTTTAAGCAACAGAATCAAAAATCCACTTTTTCTTAGTGATTTCTCAAATGAGAAATTTGCTCATTTTTCTTCTTTTTCTAAATAATAACTTTATAGGCAATTTTGCCTTAAAGACTTTAAACTTGGCACAGCTTGTTTAGCATGCGTCACTCTCTGTCATGTCCCCAACAACAGAACTTATTTATTGGTTGTACAAATCAAGCAATTTGATTGTCATGGGCATTTTTTTTTTACTATTTTACGTTATTTTATGGTCCAAACAACTAATCAAGAAACTAATCTGTAGATTAATCGATGACAACCGTTACGGCTCTAAACTAAAATGAAAAAAAAAATCATTGTAATATGCAATATTAGACAGAGCAGATTTTTTGTTACATATAACAGTGAAACGTGTGATTACTGGGAAAATACAAGATAAGCCTTATGTGACACTTGTACAGTACTCTACATTGTACATTGTGCTTGTGTGTTTGTGTGTGTGTGTGTGTGTGTGTGTGTGTGTGTTTGTGCTTGCTCTTCCCATGACTTAGAGGCATGAAAGGACACACAGTGAGCTCTCCTGATAGCTCCTCCCCTTTAGTGAGGCAACAAAAGTGCCCATCGTGTTGTTTGGTTAGTTTCGCTGTAACCCCCTCATCCCCCGCTCCATCACACGGCAGCCAAACACAAACGCACAAACGCTGTCAGGCAGACTTGGTTGCTAAACAACCGAGGTAGGCATCCTTGGAGATTAGTGGTGTTGCCCTGGGTCTTTAGGACCCCTAGCTGTGCCGTGGGCTGGCCATGTCCTGCCTGCAGAGAAGTGTGACAGAGAGACCTGACAGCTCGGCTGCCTTGCCCAAGGACACGCTGTCACTGAGACATAATAAGAGCGGACTGAGTGGTCCACGGCCGTCAACAACACCGTGGCCCCCGCTGGACGATTAGAAAGCGCTTCCCGACAAAGAGGCGGCCAACAAAAGACCCATGTTAAATTAGGCATTTAATTCAACACTCGGTCACAAGGGCAAAGTAATCAGAGGGAAATCGTAAAAACATATTAAAAGGACACGGAGCGATAAAGTGTCAGATAAGCCCGTAGAAATGACTTTTGGTAATGTGAAGAAATACTGAGCACAAACTACAGAGAATGAGGGAAAAAAAACATTGAATCATGAAACAATATTTGGAGCTTGATTAAAAAAAAGAGAATATTATGCAACAGCAGAAAAGCAGAGCCTCTTTGGCAGAAAATAAGCACCATAACCAGCAAATCTGGTCTGAACTCCACGCTAAAAACACAGCTATTAGGAGAAGATGCATTGAGTCACGTATCTCAGGCTTAATCTTATATTCTCTGCACATCAGAGGATTTTAGATTTTTGGATGTCCTCACTCCTATTGCTTGGCCAAACATCAAAACTTGAATTAAATGTATTTCCATTGTTTTATGAATGCTGTTTGTGCAAATAAGAACCGCATAGAACGACTGAGCAAGCCACAATGGCCAGCAACAGACAAGACTGCGCCCGAGTTGGATAAGACAAGCCTGAGTCAGTGCTGAGAATCAGTCAGTACCTGGTAGCCTGTTGAAACTTGTGATCTCCTGAAGTGTGTCACATTACACAGTGACACTCCTCAGGATGCCGGTACTGGTTTGTGCCTCAGTGTCAGGGCTTACAGTTGAGAGCCCGACGCCTCTGCAATAAACAACATGATATATGACACAGGTTTTAAAAAGTGAAAATCAATTAAGTCACCTGGCATGCACCCGTTTCCTCAAATCACACTCTTATGGTGCTCATTTTGCAAATTCAGAATTTGCAGTTGTGTTTTTTTATGATTTAAGTACAAGTGCAAAGCTCGGAGGTATTGCAGCGGGTTAAAGGAGAGCTGCTCTCTCAGTGCTTGTTGAGCAGAGGATAATTATAGGGAGCGAAAACCTCGTCAGAGTCAGAGGAATTCACTCTGATTTATTCAAGAGTGAAAGGATTCCTTGTAAGCCCTAAATAAATTTTAATTGCAGTCAGCTGTCTCACACCCGAGCGGGGGGGGGGGGGGGGGGGCGGCGCGCGCGGGGGGCGGGGGGGGGGGGGGGG
>JAVQJL010032847.1:0-25872 GCA_036024295.1 Nannoperca obscura
TGTGTGTGTGTGTGTGTGTGTGTGTGTGTGTGTGTGTGTGTGCGTGTGTGTGCGTGTGTGTGTGTGTGTGTGTGCGTGTGTGTGTGTGATGAGGAGGGGGAGTGATGAGCGGCCTGCAATGTCAGACAGATGCCAGTGAGAACTGATCCAGAGGGAGCCTGATCTTTATTGATATGAGTAAATTGATATTGATAAGGATTTGGATTGCTATGGATTGTGTTAAGCAGTGGTATAATAGAGAGGTCCTCAAAAAGAATTGTGGTCAAAGAGTCACTTTATTAGACAACTTTTTGACTCTCTTATTTTTTTATTTCAATCATACTAATTCACTGCATAAGTATGATTTATTTCTCTTTTTTCTCTCTCTTTGTCAGTTTAAAAGAAGTTGGGACAAACGAGCTGCTGACCACCAGAATACATACAGCTTGTGATTCCACTTATTTTCGCACGGAAAAGTAAACAGTAATCCTGTGTACAATATTTGTCGCTGTCCTGTGAAAACCATGTATCTCCAAAACAGCCTTTTCATCAGTGTTTTAAATGGGTTGTTTTGCTAAAGGAATAGACATTTTTTCAACCCATAATTCTTTGTTGTTTGTTTTTTTTTTAAATTAGAAATCACCATATTTGGAGATATGCAGTTTCCAATGAATGATGAAGAATATGCCTATGTATTGACATGTAAACAAATTGAAAGGAGGCATTTAGAAAACATTCAAATTATACAAAATATGTATGTCCAACAAATGCAAAGTGCCTTGCCCTTAGTTGGTGTTCCAGTGATTTGTTAGAATGTTTGCATGTGTGTAATGATGATGATGATGATGAAAGTTAGAAAATATTATTATGTTCTACAGTGAATGTAAAGGTCCCATCACATCAGAGATCTCTCTGAAGGACAAGTGTTTGAGTGGACCTTACATGGAGCAATATGCATATATGCATTTATAGTATACTATACTGCCACCTAGTGATCATTGAATATGTGAATATTATTTTGTGTGTCATGCATATTATCCTGCTTTGTCAACACAGATATTTCTAAATTATACAGTAAAATAAACATTTGAGAATAGCTGATGTTTGTATTCATGAGAACACTTTTCATCATAGATTTAATAATCAATACTTATGACGCCACAGACATTATGTAAACCAGAGGCAATGTAAATGTCCTCAAAGCAGATTCCCATGGGAAAGATGGATTTGAACTGGGAGACTTCTATAATGATTCCTATCATGGCCTAAAGAGGATGGCCACATTTCAGCTCAAATATAATCTCATTATTGGCTGTAAAAGTAAAAACAGACCTCAATTCAAGTTCTGGGAGACATGCTGCTCATGTCTCTTTCTACGCTTAATTTCTCTCATAAAATAGTCTGGGTGGAAAAGCAGACTTAATGCTTTGCCAAATGTTTTAGTTCAGACAGATGCCATCTTTCCTCCTTTGTCATACAGCAAAGTGGACTTCGAGACCTTTTCTTTCTTTCAACAAAATATATGTTCTGTGTCTTATTATAGCTACAGATGTGACTTATCACTTTGCTTTAGGTGTGGATGACTGAAGGAAATTACATTTTGCCCCATTTATCAATCTTGTAAGAATGTTTATGTTATTAATGCGGTAAAGATTATTTTCTTATCAGATATGGAAACCAAGTAACCCGGCACTGCAAGTTTTCCTACTTGAAGTAGAAAAAGAAAACGAAACACATTTTTTGTACAGTAATGTCTATATAAGGAATCATAGTCACCACTGCTCCTCCTAAAAAAAGCTCATACAATACAATGGATGACAATCTAATCATTAAAAGGAATGTAACCATGTAATGTAAACCAATGTTTTTACTTTTGAATTCAAGGAAATGGGAATACATTAACAGACAAATACACATTAGGCTTATCTGTGTGCTCTACAACACACGCAAACACATACATAAAAAACACAAAACAAGTCCGATGGGGGTTAGACCTATTTAGTGAATGAACAGCAGCTACGTCAGTGGGACAAGACGGCTCATTATTTGTGAATGAGCTCCTTCCTGTCCTGCTATACTGAAGCACTTTGTGCAAACTAACACCAGCAAAGGAAAATAAATAAGATATCTTCCTGTGATGCTGCCGTATAGGAAACATTTCTCTCTCGATAAAACTACATTAAAAACAGATCTTAAGAGCACTTTATGACAATGTTGTGTTTCTTAAGCCTTCTGCTAACAGAAGCTGTAAAGATGGAAAATGTAACTTGTGTCTGAGATAGAAGTTGATATACAGATCACCTGAGTTCAGATTCCTTGGATTCACATGCAGGCGGTGTGACGCACTTAGCAGTGTGGCTAACTGCACGCTGGTCCAATTAGTTTCCATTACCAGCTGGTAGCATCCCCGTTACACTGTTGACATACATTTCCACACGTGCACACCCTTACTCATTCATTCACCCACTCTCTGTCAGACACACACACACAGACACACACAGACACACACTCTCTGTTTCTCTTTCTCTTACCCACCCACATGCACTTAGGCACACACACGCGCACGCACAGCCTGTACTTTACAGATATCAGCTGTTATCCCCGTCTAGCATCAGTCCCCAGGCACTATGCTAACAGCCTCCTCTACAAGCCAATTTACAAGGATTCTGGTCATGTTTACATTAGCCCTCTCTCAGTGCATGAAAAGAGCAGGGCTACGCCGCAGAATAGAAATGAGCAAATAAGAATAATTCAATCTTCCTCTAGGCCATTAACATGTTTCCCCTGAATAAAGTGATAATAGGTTATCATCTGTGAAATGGAAATTTCATAACAGAGACGGTGAGAAGAGCGTCTCCGGTTACACCAGAGGAAATTAATTTCACAGCACATCTGCTCCACAAAGCCCCGGCACTCCAATGCTAAGTATGAGAAAATGTAGTCGTTCAGCTCTGCTAGCTTTCTAATTAGATTAGCATGCTTATTTGAAGGCGGGAATCTTTAGTCTAGTCAAAGGAATTAGTGTTCCCCATTACAGATACCTAATATTTATAATAATGAAATGACTTAGCCAATTAGGGAGGGTTAAAAATGCATTACTTTAACTTATTATATTAGCCAGATGGTACGCTGAATAGTCCATGGTGTGCTGTACATCTGGATGAGGACTATGGTGGCCAATTCTACATAGCATGATGTAATAATAGCCGTGGAAGGGCAGTTTAGTCCTCACCTTTCTGTCTCACTGCCTTCCCGAGGAAGCAGCTTTAGCTTGAGGAGCAATCAAAAGTTTAATGAAAAAAGCCACAGCTTTCCCCCTCCTTCTTTGTCAAAAAGATAAACGCCCCTGAAACAAATCAATCTTGAAATTGAAAACTTCTGGTGTGAGGATAAGGAAGTGACAGCAGTGTAAACAGTTATGATTTTGATGGCTATCATCATAAGGAGGTCAACAATGGTGTTGAGGGAGTGAAACCTCTAAAGCCGTAAAGGACTTTGTGCCTCTAACTTTCCTCCCCCTTTCATCTATTTCTATCATTTTGTTTTGTTTTGTTTCGTTTTGTTGTTTACTGGTGGACAGCTGTAAATGATAAGAGATTGAGGGCCATTATCTGAAATGGGGATCAGCAATCCCTCTGGTGCGTGGCTATGAGACTCAAAGCAGCAGACTTCACAGCCTGCCAGAAAAGCAAGAGGAGGAGGAGGCTAGGTAGGACCTGAGGAAGACCATGGCTTCTCCCTGCTGCCTACATGTTGGCATTTGATCAGGTAATCCAAGAAATCCCAAGGAATTACATCATTATTGAATAACTCCACACTACACAATTTATGTTCAATGCCAATGTTCAGTTTCAATTCAGAAGTCATGTGCGCTTTATGGAATAAGGTGAAAAAAAGGGTGTGGAGGTCGTGGTGGTATTTGGGCATGGAGCGTGACTTTTATGCAGGAAACCAGAGGTCATATCCTGTCAACCCCTGCAGTTAGTTCACTTTTGTATTAACCGTAACCACAATCTTTCCCTAACATTAAACTCACAACCATACGATTTCAGTCCTGATTCAGTGATACAGCTGTGGGAGAGTGAACAGTAAACAGTGAGGCAAATATCAGTGAGATCAAATGTCAACCAACAATGCTCATTTACATGTTGTATTGTTTCCTGTTAATCCCTCATGTGTAGATTTGAATCTTTAATGGCATTGAATGGGTGTTGTTGAAAAAATGCAGGCCATATATTGTATCAAAAACTGTGTTTAAATGAATTCAAATCTGAAAGCTTATAACTTAAATTTAAAGTGTTTTGGTTGACTAACTCTAATCATACCTTTACCATAGTTTATTTGTTATAACCACAATATTTCTCTAACTTTTACCCTGGCATAGTTTCTATGTGCAGATGTTTTAGAATGTGAAAATTTTAAATACACTGGCACTGGACATGGTAGAGGAAGTTTTCAGATTTTTTACAAAAAAAAAAAGTAGCGTACTGTAGAAATACTGTAAATGTCCTCTACTGAAGTAAAATTACAGAAGTATGAGCAACAAAATGTACTCAAAGTATCAAAAGTAAAAGTACTCAATATGCAGCAGAATGGCCCCTGTCAGTGTTATATTACTGTATTATACATAATATCTTCAGATTATTATTCCTGATGTATTAATATCTAAGCAGAATATGTATCTTGTAGCTTGCCAAGTTTGCTAGTTTAACCAGTTTATATACTGCTGGGTAGTCAACATTGTTTTTCTGTGAAAAATCTGTATTTGAAAAGTAACTCTCAGTAACAGATAGAGTAACAGAACAAATGTATTAAGTTATTCTCCAACACTGGGCAGTGGGTGTAAAAAACAAAAAAAGGTTAAAATGCAGAATCGTCCAATATTGACATTCTTGTCAGGTGACAGAGTTGGATCAGGAGCCCTCAACACTTACTCACGTCAGCTCTTTGCAGCTATGATCAGCGCCTCCATGTTAGCTTTACTGTTCATAATTTATTTATGATTATAACGTTCTGTACTGAGCAAGGGTTCAGTTCGTTACCTGCACACCTTCACTGCTCCAGACTACACTCCCACTGCACAGACCTTGTCAAGGTTAAACTCTGGCAGTTGACACATTGTTTTTCATTGCAATTCCCCGCTACTCTTCTATCTTGCTCCAGTCTTTTACAGATTAAGGCAGTTGTATTATAAGACACAGAATTAAGCCTGCAGTGTCCTAAATATATAGCCCAATTCACTGCTCTTAATTTTGCAATTCCATCACCCCGGTGCTACAAAGCCCTGCTTCTCCATCAAAACCATTAAGAGCATTGAAGCCTGGAGTATCATCAACAATGACAGGTAAATATTTGGGCTGTCTCACTGGAGCAAATAAGCCACCCAAGGTCAAACGGCTGCGTTAGTCCATTCCAGCTTAGCTACATTGGTCTTTAGGTCTCAGCAGAAACGATGTACACAAATCGAGAAGCACACAGCAGAAGACAGTGTTTGCATCAGCTTGCATCAGGAGAATGTCGACTCTACAAAGACCAGACTGCACGATGAGCGTGAGATAATGTAACATTTACAATATTAAGATAAAGAAAATATCTAGAGATGTACTTGTTTTCACCATCACTTTATATCATTCTTTGCATCAAAAACAGTCACTGCATCAGGGGACCAAACAATTGCAAAAAAAGGTCAAGTTAGCCTTTTTGCCATTCAACAAATCATCACATCTTTCAACAACAACTGACTTCCAAATGTGTCATTTATCATACAATCTGTCATGCTGAGGCAAAAAAAAAAAATCATAATTGGAGTTTTTATCTTTTCCATTATTTCCTTCCACAACCTCTGTCAACAAAATCAAAATGCCTTTTTGAGTCACGTAAGGAAGTGCAGCTCCGGGCCGAGCCACGGTGGCCTCAGAGATAGACTGCGCTGGATAAGAAGTAAGTGAGTTCTTTGCTTTCGTGTCAACAAGAGACTTTATGGCTTTGAAGTAATAAATCATAAAAAACTACTCCATTCCTAAACATTTATAGATAAGGGAGTTAGGAATCAAATCAATTTAAGTTTCTGTACACAAGGTCCCAGTGTGGCCCGCAAACAGTTTGTGTATCGAGACCATCTCAACGTGAAGCCACTGTAAATGGATTAGTGTGGGGAGAGATGGGGGATGACATCCTCCAAACACTGCTACAGTAAGACAGGGTCAAATCATACAGGGTCAAAATATCCCTACAGACAAAATAAATTGAATATCACAGCAGCTATCTTATATCGCCTCATGTCGTCAGGAAAAATGGCACTTCTAATTCTTGGACATAGCACAAATGACTTTACGAATTTCAGGAGCATTTCCATAAAATGTTTTCATCCAAACAAAGTGAAATATTGTATATATTTATAATAATATCACATTTTACAGAACAATCAACTGTAAAGATAAGGCATAAAAAGTGTTTTAAGCATTGTAAAAATCTTCATCTGTTTATAATGACCAGGTACCAAAGCAAAACAGAAATCCGTATCTGTTACTCAATCGTTATTATTGAAAGCAAATAGTGTATTTTGTCAGTGTATGGCATTTAGTTTCCCTCGAGACATTCATTCCCAAAACATAAAAAGGCATTTATATGAGAAAAGGAAAAAGTCTGTCTCCAGCTGCCTGACTCATTTTTTTTTTTACTATTTTTCCCTGAAGGAAGTCATAAGACTTCACAAACTGTCTCTTAAATGGTGCAGTTGGTGTTTATGGGAAACTTTTCTTTGTCATTTTAATTTATTTAGGTGATACAGTAATTAAGACTATAGGAGGAAAAAGGCTGCTGGCACATATAAATTGTTTTTACAAAACTATAAAAAAAAAAAAGGAAGAAAGATTTTATATGACATATTAAAAAACAGCTCTAAGCCAAGTTACAGTGTTTACGATGTCACTTCAAGGTCCTGTATATTATAATTTGATGTGGATTTTAATGAAGGCTTTGTGAGCATGTGTGTGATACCCACAAAGCCAGCTTTGAAGGATGTTGCTACAGCATGAAGAGAGATCAGCTGAGAGACGCAGAGAAGGTTAGGGTTAGAGTTAGGATAGGGAACACTGGCAATTTTAGAATGACAGGTTAAACTGTAGACTGCTTGTGACTTCTGTCCTCAGTGTGGCACTGGTTGGCAGGTGAATAGATGACATCTGACCCCTGCCTGCAGCCTGAACAGCAAACCTGTAGTTGTGTTCGATGATGCCCACGGTCCTAAAACAATTGAGGCTGATTATAAAGTGGTCATAGCTGGGGCCTGGGGTTTATACAAGTGTGCTTAAACTCCCAACATGGTGCTCCAATTTAAACTTACTTTCAAATTACAATCAAATGTGCGGATGCAAGTAATAATATTAGGACCACATTGCTACAGGCCTGTGTGCCATAAAGCAATATTCCTCTGCGCTGCAATGTTGTTCCTGCGCACAACTGATTCATCAAAATTGCATTACAGAGCAGTTTCCTGCTGCCTTAACCTTCATCCTACTGACTGGGGAACCCACAGACCCCAGAGATTTACTTTTTTGTCATATCTCATATCTCTATCATTCAAAATGTCATGACTTTATAAATAGAAATAGAAATAGAAATTAACTGTAACTTTCCTGAAATAATAATAATAATCTTTTTTTTAAGATTAATTAATTAAAATTAATTATTAATTACATAACTTATCATATTTTGAGAAGAAATAAGATGGAATTTAGCTATGATGGTTGTTTCTTACAGTAGTTAATTTGCCTGTTGGTCCTTGTTTGTGAAAAAGTTATCAAGAGCAGCTTAAACATTCACCTTAATTTTTAGGAAATAACACAATTTATTTTGTCTATTGCAGGTCAGTTAAAGCCTACTGAATCTGCGACTAAAACACAAAAAAGTACGTTACAACTGACTTTGAAATACATTTTTTGTAACCTTAAACGGTACTTGCAACGTAGTTTAGCCTGAGTAGAGGGTTTTTGATGTTCTCATTACGTTCACTGAAATGTCCAAGACCCAAAGAAAACAACAGCCGAGTCCTTCGTCATACTTGATTGGTTTGGCTGATCGTTTGGCCGACTTTCCTAATGCCCGTTCCACCACATAGTCTCTGAATTTGGAATGAAATTAATATTTCAAAACTTGTGACGGGCTGCTTGACTTGGCCCCCGTGTCAGCGACAGGCCATTCATCACAGAGTTAAGTGTCAGCATTAAATTATCCCTGCTATTATGACAGCAACATTACTCATCAGGATTAGGGCCAGCCAAACCGAGGCTCCTCAGCTGCAGCCATCCCCTGCTCCCTATCGACCGCTGTTCCCTCCATTACCAACACAGGGGCTATCTGCATGACACCGGCACACCGCGCATGTTGATGATGCTCTTGTCTGCTACCAGGATGCTTGTATCATGAGGTGGAGAGAGGGAGAGAAGGAGGGAGCAAAACACGGGAGAAAAGAGGAGATAAAGAGAGACTGTACGCAGAGACTCTCCAGAGAGTGAAGGTATAATGAAGTGCTGGATAGGTTTAATACCAACAACAGAAGGGGCCACTGCCGTAGTCAAGTGCTGTTAATATCTCCTCCATTCCTTAAGCAAATCAAGTTATCTGGCACTGCCTGTGTTTCGATAAGGAGCGGATGAGGTCCGTTGAGAACAGCGTGATTTAGATGTTTAAAGTGAGTATCCAGATAGCTCAAACACATACTCTGTATGATCTGAATCTACTTGCATGTCTGCTGTTTTTTTTTACTCTGCAGAGCATGCACTCAGACTGAAAAAGAGAGATAAAACCGCAGTGGCGTCTGCATAAATCCCTCATTTCTATGTCCTTGCCTCCAATGCCTCAAACGTGCCACAAGACATTACTTAAATAATGCCTGAAGGTGCAAACGCCACTGACGGTGTCCCCCTCCGTTCAATTTGAAACGCATCAAATCCTCTCTAATTCCACATTTCAGGCTTTTAAATTGCCCTGTGCTCTGAAACGTAACCAAAGGCTTCAACTTTGTTTCAAGACTTTTTTTCCTTTTTATTTTCTATTAATGTCAACTTTGTGTTACTCTGAGAGGATGAGATAAGAGGGGGAATAAGGCCATTTTCTTTTTGTTGTAAATGTCCTCTGCGCGATCACACCAGAGCGTCCAAGGGGATGGCAAAGCTGAGGATTTTCAACGGAGGCCAATTTTAGGAAGTGAAAGCTGACTCCTTCAGGGACTTCCACATGGCATGTGTCTCTCAGAGGAATCTCTCTGGACATTGTTCTTGAGGTGGGACAACTGTGGACCACATGGACAGTACAACTACCTGTCTCATTTTAGAAGCCTCAATTGAGCAAACCACCACCTGCTCTGACTTAATCCCTTTATACATATACTCACAATCACAATTGTGAATCACAATTTCAATATGCAGTTTTTAGTAGGAAAATAAGCAAGAGGAACCCAAAATGCAAGTTTTTTTATTGTCAAAATCTCCAGCACTTTTGATATGATTATATTCCCACAGTCTTGGTCGGCAGATGATAATCATTTAATCAAGTAATTAAGTAATTTCTGTTTATTCTCTGAAAATGGCAGTTGTAAAGAAGTGTGTAGATTTTGGCAAACTGTAGTTTAAGTATCAAAAGTAAAATCAATTATAATTCATAAAAATTCAATGTGATTGTTTAGTTGTTATGTATCATGATGCCTTAATGTATAAGAAGCATTTTATTGTCAGAGCTAATTTAAATCTTTTTATATTTTTTTGGTTTAACATATAGCGTGTATGAGTGTAAAATCTTGAGTGTAGCAACTATAACTATAGTAACGACATACATGTTGCTCAGTAAAAAGTACATTTCCATCTGAATAGTGTAGAAAAAGTATAAAGCAGCTTGAAATGGAAATATGTACGGCTCCTCAAATTTATACCAGTACAATGAATGAACAATTTCTAAGTAAATGTTTCTGTTTTCTAGAATTAGTGAGCAAAACCATCTGATAAAAGAGAAAAAACTAAATATCAAAATATTATATAAACAAAATATTATATATACAGTTAGCAAAGAAAGACCTCTATTTTACAGTATGCCTTATGGATGCATAGTGCTATGCAAATGTCACCTATTGTCACTGCAGAATGAAATAAATTCACATGTGGACATTTGACTTATTTATGTGACACAATAGTTCACATAATAGTTCATCCAAAGTGCAAAGAAACAGGTTGCATTGTTCAATTTTTTAAACTGTGTTAATCATATTGTGTTAATCAGTGTTCTGCTCCAAACACTTTTCCCCCAAAACTTTCTGAAGGACTAGACATCAAGCTTCACAAACTGTTTCTTAAACATCAAAGAGTTCATTTAAGACACTTTTATTTATTGATTTAATATAAACAGAGGGTGACTCAATCATAGCTTCTCTCCAACAGCCTGACTGAATGCATTGTACACAATGAATTTGAAGTCTGTATGACTGGAGAGAGACAGTGAGGAAAGATGTTATGTATCAGTAACACAAAAAAAAGTCCCCACTGGGTTGATGTAACTCTAGCCAGCATGCGTCAATGTATGGATCCAGTGGTCTACAGCTCATAGCAGATCAGATAAGTCTCAATCAGTTGAACATGTGCTCTAAACTGTTTTGAAAAGATGAAAACAGAAAGACCCTCTAAGAAACCAGATTGGATTACAATGCAAAAGAATGATCATAGATGTTTATATATGTCATTACATCACTGAGTTGTTCATTTGTATGTTATAGGTGACTTAATTCTTTCACATGATTTTCTACTCTTTTACTGGATCACATTTTAAGTCAAATGTTAATCCAAAAAGCAGCCTGAAACTCTTTTCTTGATGAAAAATGTTATCAAAGAAGTCAAGCAATGCAGAGAACCCTTAGTCTTTGTTTCCCTACCTTTTGCTCGTCTTATCGCTCTATTACAAATCCTCCTGCTTGGGCCGACGTCATTTTTCTCCCATGTAGCTATCAAATGCCCCTGCCCCTTGTGTATCGACCACCCTCCTCCTGGAGATCAATGCAGGGCCTACGGAGGCTGCAACAAAAACTGTAATTACTCACAAAGCTACAAATTCCTCGGCGATAACAGCTTATTTCATTCAATATTGCTAGTAAGGAAAATATGCACACGTGTATGCACACGCCCTTCAGAAAGTAGCAAGTGATAATCATGCAGAGCTTATTTTTCTTTATCCATCCCTCAAGTCATGCTTATTAGGGTTAGGGGTAGAGTTAGAGTTGGGGTTGGTGGTATAAAGATAACTTCTATTCATGCAACAGTAAAATAGGGTTGCAATATGTGCTGTGTCATTATATCTTTTAGTATAACTATAAGATTATATAGTTTCACTATAAGATATAAGTATAACTATATCTGAACATTTCATAATGCATTGGTAAATTTGTACTCCCCATTCACCTTATCTTCATCATCCATATAACCTTCCAAAAAAATCAATTTTGAACCTCAACTGGAAAAGATTAATTATTTTTCACCATAAGAAATAAGGTGAGCAATAAAACCTCTCATGATACAAAAGGTTGAAAAAGGATAACAAACAAGTGGGCGAGATTTGCTGCCTTTCAGCAACCCTCTTAAGTGGTAATGGGATAACCCTGGACACGTCAAGAGCCTATCAAACTGCCCCTCACATTCGACCCCTGGGTGAGACAGGAAGGGCCTGCTTTGTTTGTAGCAATTGGGTCCTGTGTGCCGGGCCGTAATGAAGTGACCTGAAATAATGGAAAGCCCTGGGCTCAGCGCGGATGATTTTTGCTGGGATAAGAGCGGGGATCCTGATTCGGAGTCACAGTTCATTTCATTTTTCGCCTCTGATGAGATCTCCTCCGTTATCTGATAAAATTGAACAGCCATTACCGGCAGGGGCTCAGGCCGGCCAAGCGGTAAAGCGCTGCCGACTACTCCTAACAGAAATCCTATACACTCCACTTTGTCAGCAGTTTTGAATTCATCGTTTGCTGGGGGTTCAGCCAGATGATAGGAATAATCTTGGCCCAACCAAGATTGACACTTCATTTCAGAAATCAATATTTACAATTTACTTCTTTCAAAGTTCATTCTAGGAGACGATTCCATATTATCCTTTCCAAATAAGCTGATCATATCTCTCTCTACTCCTGGAATGGGTTTTCCCAAAATGTGAATTTTTTGGTTTAGAAAAAAAATCAATGTTTCCATTGTGGGCTTTAATCTGCCCTTTGATGACAGTAAATCTTTTTCTTTTTATAGGCAAACGGCTGTGGGCAGCTGACACCATTTCCTCCCAGAACAAAGCCCCTCGCCCCGTGTGGACGCTGGTAGATACATGGAGCCCTAATGTGGCTGGACACGCCACCGACGGGTCATTAATCAGACACTGTGACAGCCACTTCTTCCCAATCCAGCCCCGACTTCAGCCCCTAGACAAGCCCACTCAAATCCTCACCCACAGGAGGCCATGGAGGGAGCAAAGAGACAGAGGGAGAAGAGGATTGAATGGGCATTGGAAAGACAGGATAGAAAGGGATGAGAAGGGATGCTACAAAGCCATGGTATAAAGGACTCAGGCATGATGTATAGGACTTACAGATACAAGATGGAAGAATCAGATGAAGAGTTGGTGCTTGGGATCAACTGCAGTGTGCTACCTGTGGGGAGGGGGATTATTTCCTTAAGATCATCCTGGATGGATCATAAACTGATGTATTAGACATGTATCTACTGGAATGTGCACCATATAATGTTTCTGAACCATATTTTAAGAAGACTAAGGCCTGTTGCATGCCTCCGCATCAGGCTCCACAAACACGTGTACCTGCCCTGCACCTGCTCCTGCCAACTATGGAATTGTTGATGATTTAACTAATTAGAACATACTTTATAATGCAAAACTTCTAAAAGCCAATTTCAGAGTTACACCGCAATCCACTGGTGTGTTGCATGATGGGACAGGAGCAGTAACAGAGACAGGTCACTAAGGGAAAGAAACGTCAGCGGAGCAGCGAACCATTCTCGGTCTGTAACATTGCACTCCTAAGATAAAGATGTAGTTAATGCCATTCTCCCTAAAACCTGTCTCTCTGTGGTCACTCTGCATATACCTAAAACGTCAGCAGTAAGTCAACTGCCAACCTACCAAGTGAAAATGCTGCATTTTGGAGACAGTGTCAAGACAAAAAACAATGATCAAAACCTTTTATTTGCAATTTCATTGCAAGTGCTCCCTCTCTCTACGTTTGTTTGTTTCCAGGCTTGTGTGTCTTTGAGCCATAGAAAAGCGATAAGAACACACATTAACACAGATCATCACAAGTAAACCCTCAGAGGTACAACTTGATGCAGTTAAAGGAGAAATAACCAATCACAACTTTGGCTTCACTGAAAACCTTAACATGATTTGCAGCTAAGTTAGAGCCCAGTGAGCATGTGTGTTATCCAATTTTCATCGTTCTTTGGGATTGAAGTGATGTTCCAAATCATCTTATAGGCACAGCTAATGTGGTTTCAATTGATCACAGGTTTGAAGGAGAACCATTTTCTCATTGTCTGTCAGGTGCCTCAGGACAGCATGGAGCAAATGTATATACCTCTGAGAAAACTGAATATGTGAGCATGAATATATACTTTTGAGTTTTTCTAACTGCACCCAGGTGATAACCACGTTTCTCCCATTTACAGCAAACCCCCTCTTCCTGAGCCACGTATACTCTATTAAAACCCCACTTCACCATAAGCCCCAGTGGATAACATAAAATACTGCACTTCTCCGTATTGACTGAGTAAAATGAAATAATCTATGATGCATGAACAAGCTCTAAATGAAATAATAATGTCCTTAGCGGTGAAAAACGGATTGATGGTACAGTAATTGAGCAGATTTATTTCCACTCGTTGGAAAATGGGAGGAGAAGGAGGCGGCGGTAGTCTGCTGAAAACTGCCCTGCTATTTTATTTAATCTCATATTGGAGGAATTATTGGCTGGTAATCTATTGTTAAACATCATTTAGGGTGATGGATTGAGAGCGTCAATCTTTTCCCCACATAATCAATTCATATCTCATTAGCACGTATTATTTATGATTCTCATAATGTCCCTGCGGGGACACGGCTGGGGGAGAGCGGGCCCCAGTGGAGGCCTCAGCTGTGGCTAAAATGAAGTGTGACATACTGTAGCTTATGACCTAATAACTGCATATATAAAAATGCTTTTGTTTGCACTATTGATTTGTTTCTGGTCATTCTAGAAAAGAATAGAAAAGATTAAAGGTCATAGGGCCCCGCTCCCTCTTTAGCACTACCAAGAAAAAGGACATGAAGAGAAAAGATAAGTATATTACCAAAAATAGAATCATAAAGTGTAATTGATTTAGGCAGCATACACAGAGAGTCATTAGTATAACTGCCATTTAAATCTATGCGTGTTTACCAAAAGCAAACACAGCTTGATGAATACACCTGGTGATATTCTATATTTTTATGTCATCAAATCCCATGGAAATACCAAATCCAACGAGTTGATTCTACTAGCTTTATCCTCTGAGCCATAGAGCTCCATTGTTGTCCAAAAGCTATTGATCCCACATGATATTGTAAATACCCACTAGAGCACCAAATGTGTATTAATCCAAGACTGAAAATAGTCCCAAACAAATGTGCTATTTACTCTTATTTGAGTAACAGTTGCTAAAACCTTTGGTTCCCACTGTTTTAGGAAATCACTCAGCCTTTTTTAAAAGTGATAAATTATAAGTATACATTTGTGATCAATTCTTAAAGATTTACATCTCCAGTAAGAGGTCTTGGGACAGAGTGCCACAGACAGAGTAGAGTAACGTATTGAGAAAGGGGCTAATACTTTGTTGGTTTTGGTCTTTTTATAGTATTTGACAATTCAAAACTTTAAATTTTTTATATAGTTATGTCCTTTTGGATGCATGTATGTATTTTATTTGACTGACAATCAGAGTATGTTTCTTTAAAAATGGAAAATGGGCCTCACAGTTACTCCACTGAGTGACATAAAAAAAGTTTGGAAAAGGCCTCAAGAAAATATGCTACATATGTGCTATATATTTAAGATCTGGCAGGCTTTTATCATACAAACTTGACCACAATACTTTTTCCGATAAAGTGGAATAATCTGTGATTAAAACTGCTGTTCAGCTGGTGATGCATCATGAAAATATACTCCAAGAAGAGAGAATGAAGAACTCTCCCCTTTAAATCATCAGACGTAGATTATCATTTGTGAAATCAGTGCTTCCCAAGAAGAGAATTAGTGTGATGTTCTGACAATGAAAAAGGCAGAATGATTTTTTTTCCTCCCCTTACAGGCTTGAGAGGTCTTAAGTCTGAGATCTGTGATCAATATCCTGGACAGGGGCATGCTGAGCTGCAGGAGCTTTCTTTCTGTTCACTGAGCCAGCACAGAAAAGGAAAAGTGTCATATTGTGATCTTTATCCAGTAATCGTCCTGACACACAGTCAAGTGATATATATGTCCGCTTGTTTGCTTCGGGGCTCCATGACTGTCCGCAGTGTGCAGCGCAGCTATAACATCTCTGCTGAGCCCTGGTAGCACTTGGCAGTAGAAAAAGCTCAGAACCAGAAGAGAATGGGGAAAAAAAGAAAAGCAATTATAGACAAGTTATGTTCAATTGGACATTGTTGCAACAAAAGTCTAAGAATGGACAGATACTGGTAATACGTTTCTGGATCAGTCAATGTTTATTTTCAGCAGCCATGCAAAACAAGCTGTTCTGCTAAGTAGAAGCACCACCTGTTCCAAAGACTCCATGGTTTGGGGAAGAGTCTCAGCCAGCACTTGTCGATTGACTGTTGTTAGAACTGGACAGTTGGTTTACACAAAAACTTACACATAATACTTTTACTCTGATGAAGACATTCTGTTGAGATGAAGACTACAGTCATGCACTTTATTAAAAGGTTGAAATATAACCGTTGCATTACAATCCAATACAGCGGACTTGCATTTCTTTCTTTTACTGTAAAGGTAGGCTCCTTTTTGACAAATTAGTTTTAGTTTTGTTCATTTTAAGGTGTTTGTATTATGTATGTAACACATTATGTACAATATCTCATAACGTTCTAACAATGAGTGTACAGTGCTGTTGGAATATGGTGGAAAAACTACTATGCAAATGAGTGACAAGTGTCTTTGTTCCAGTACTCAGTAACATTCTGCAGTGACTAAGTGACACTGCGCAATCCCTGAGTTAGTCCTCGCAAAACCTTGTGTGGTCGACACCTGTCCCTATATGTATTCCATGTGTGAGCTGCTCGAGCGAATGCTAGTTTGCACTGGGAAGGAGGCTAGGACTCACTGACATTTACACTGATACATGGACAGATCAAAACAAAATCTCACATCCACCCGACGTGCACCAAATATGAAGTTCCAAATGAGATAAACCGAGGATCTTCTTACAGAGAGGTGACAGTGCTGACAAATAAGCCAGCGTGGCACCGCTCTTCATCACAGCAAAACCTCTTATACTACCTCACTTTAAGTTCTGCCTAAGCAACTTTAGGCTGTTATTGAACCAAACAACAGGGTGAACTGCACCCAGACACCGCTGGGGGATGAGTCACTGCCAGTGCATCCTATGAAGAGCATCAACCAATCAGTATTGTCAGATATTGGACTTTATGTTGCATTCACATGGGAGCAGGCAGACAACACCTTCTGGACCACACGGCAAAAACCAACAAACAGCAAAACACAACATGCATTAAGATATGTCGCTATGGTGATGTCAGATTGTTTACAAGAATTGATTAATGTACATTAAATAATAATAACTATTTTGTGTCTATCATTGTAATTATTGTGTATATGTTATTATTTTACTAATGCATGCTGCTATAAAATGCAACTTTTTCATAATATTCTATGGCAAACTTAAAATGAATGTTAAATTCCCTACAAAACATGGGGTCATTCATTCATTTCCAACATGGATAGTGAAAGGAGAACTGCACTTGGTGCAATCTATATTTTTTGCCTGAAAAAGAGACCTTTTTAGCTTCTTGATGCCTATGTTTTCTCAGTGGTAGCTAAGGAAATTGCAATCACCTCAACTTTATAAGAGACTGACTTCCCTATCAGATATGTCATAATGATAATTCCCTACTTGCCAGGTTATTTTTGCTAGCATTGTATATATGGATAAAAAATGGAGACGGTGGAGGGATTGGGTATAAGAGCACTGGATATCGTGGGAATGGACACTGGATGCTGTTGACTTCAGTCTGAGACAGGTCTGAGTGAGGTCATTATAATTGTGAAAAAGAAAAAAAACAACACACTGAGTTGTTTTTATCTCTTGATCCAATCACTGACATCAGAGTTAGCACTCAAGTCAAGGTGGCCGTAGCAATGCCTTTTCAAAATAATGTGAAGGGACATGTGTACATGACAGCTGAGTGTTCTGGAAATAAATGAATCCCTGCCAAAAAAACATGCTTGCCAAAAGACCTTCTGAGATAAATGCCCCACAGACACAGGCAAGAAACACAAGTTGGTCATTTTTACATCTAAATAAAACTCTGAATACACAGACTTCATGAATCTATCCACAAGAAATATGTGTATTTTTTTTTCCATGCACAGCCCTCCAAGGTGATTGGTGGATGATGCATCCATGTATGTTCCTGCCAGATTTAAACACTGTGCTCACACACAACCACAGCTGATTTGGGCTGATTTTCTGAAGTTTCTGTCAACAAACAAGCATTAAGGAGTACAGGAAAGTATGGAGTAAGTCTAATCCATTGCTTGAAATCACACTATGCTTTGTATGTTTAGTGTGCACTGTAGATCGAGGACCGTCACCTTCACATGCGTAGTAACAGAAACAGCATGGTAGACCTTTTTCCACCCTTTTTTTGACAACAATGTACAATATACATATACACTTTCATTACTGGCTGCTATATCCCTTGTACAAAATTTATTCAGTACTTATCTTGAAAAGTGTGACTACATGTCATTACGTGTAATTGTTTGACCATGTTACTTATTTATATTTTTTACTTTTATTTGAATTTATTTTTCTCTCTTTTGCACTGTACACTTTTGCTACGACAATGTAAATTTCTTCACGGCGAGACTATTAAAGGATTTCCAATTCTGATAAGTCATCTCAGCTTACCATCACTACACCTATGAGTAAGTACAACTGGTAACAATAATAACTCTGGCCCCATTCAGTTTATTTTTAAGCATAACCCACTGGCTCATCTTACAGTGACTTCTGAAATGCAAACATACTGTCGGCAGAAGAGCAGCCTGTTGACTCAGTTGGAGAATGGTTGCATTATTATTCCAGCTACACATGCTGTAATTAGCATGGGACAAATACATTTCAGGCATACTGTTGTTAATAAGAAAATCGTGATCTCAACATATGTCACAAAATACATTATCTTATTGTGCTCGAATGTATGTATTTTAGGTAATCCACACAGATATTCATGAATTCGTTCATTTACAATGGTAACTGCTTCCAGCTGGGTTATCAGGTGTCTTTCTGCCTACAGCAGCATCCATTAGGAGCTATGGAAGTGACACAGTTGAGCCGCCCTTCAGTGGCAGCTCTCATGATTTGTACCTTCATGTCAGCAACATTCAAACCCTGATGAAGCCTCATTAAGCACAACACTGAATTCACACTGACTGACTGAAGCGTGAAAAGGGGATTTAATTGGAGATAGAGACAAAAAGATATTGTGTATAAAATTACTATATCTATGTCATGTACTTTTTGTGAATTAACACAGTTAGTTTGTATATGTCGTGTGAAAATCCATGTCATTTGGGCCACATTTTTGGACACTGGAGTGTATACCAAGTGCAAAAAGAATGCAAGTGACAGTGGAAGTATCAGTTAGGTGTAGGCGTCAATAACACCTTTTCTTATACAAACCTGACATCTACTGGGCAACTACAGTACACTTGGATTAACAATCAGAAAGCATGTAAAATAAGTTAGACAATAAAATAATTATTTTACAGCAAATACAATGCAGATAAATTATTTATAAAATCCTTTGACATATAGTATGTTTTATTTCCTTTTATGCTGCATATTTTGAGAATGCAATTCACAATTCATTAATGCTAATATAATATGTAATTTTTTGTAAAGATTTCCAAGAAGGCATTAATAGCCTGTTCTTTGTTAGAGCCTCCAGATTTTGATTCTTTGTTCTGTTTGCACTATTATGCATGTAACATGTGTTACGTATGTATAGGAAACTGTCATATTGTGTAAGTCTTTTTTGCTTTTCCCATGCTCTAGCATTTGAGAAGCATCTGCTACGTTATTCATAAAGCCCCATTACTCCTTATGCATTTTTAATTGGCCAGACATAGCCTTTATGTCATGATATGGAGGCTTGTAATGAATATTTACTGTCCAATTATTAATGACCAGGACGATTAATAATAACCTGAAAGGATGGCACATTAAATTGCACCACACACATATTCATTCTCCAAATAGCAGTTGTCTTATAAATGAATTAATAGAATTGAATTATCATAAATGTTGACTGTAATTTTAAACATTGAGCTTATTCTTTATATTTTGACCTTCATTTAAGTTGTGAAATATTTTGTATCTGTTTTAAATCAGTTTGGCATGCACATCAAGTGACTCTGCGTAAGGTCTCACTCCATTTGTCCATCATTGGTTGCTGAGTAGAATATCATTGATTTTTTTTTCACCCTGACCATATGTCCTTACCTTGAATCTCAGAGATGTTCATCACCCTTTTTTTCCAATATTTGCTCACCATCGTGCCGTCCCATCACTCACTCAGACGCCCAGTGTATTTATAAAATGCACCTTCAGCAATTCTGCAGGCTTTACTTTTGAGAAAGATGGGGGCAAAGGGAAAAGAGGAGACTGTTGTTGTTTTTAAACTGCATGCTAGTTTAATTTTCTTATTCACTTTATGCTGCAGTATACACCAAAGTTTGGTTTTTGCAATAAAACTAATTGTTGGTATTGTATTGCTGTCAGATAGCACCTCACTTACAGTAACAGGCGTACAGTAAACACACAAAACATAGAGTTCTGTCTTACAAGAGCTGTCCTGTCCACTGTCTACATCTAGCATTTCTTTAATCACATTTACAGCTGTAATACCTGACTGGTGTGGTGACATCAGACAAGTGATACGACAGTGTGACCGGACAGGAAGGGGAAATGTCTGCAGCCGTGATAGCGAGGATAGTAAAAAGCTTGCTCACGCACATTCACTTCCAGTAAATCATATTAATACATTCAGTCATGTTAAAAACCTATAGAATATGTGTTGAAGTTCATGGTGTTGCTAACTGCATCATGTTAAGTTGAATAAAGAGTGGTGAAGGAAAACAGAAGAAAATCTTTTATTGAAGATGCATCCGCGCATATGTATGAAATTCTGATCTCCTTAATTGAAGGAAGGTATTGATATCAATCCCTTTTATTTCGCGGACACCATTTTTGACTGAGCTTTGGCGATTGAATTTCTAGATGGATGTCCTCTATTCTACAAGACACCTGTCTCTTATCTCCCTCTTATCTGTGAGGATCGAAGCATGCAGACTCTTGAATTACCTATCCATACAATGTCATCTGTTTGTCTCCCAAGTTGGTGTAACTCGACCTTGAAATCAGAGCCACCTAAAATAAATAAATGAAACCCTAATCAAAAATGCTACTCTCCTTTGGATGAGTGTCAAAGAGGAAGGATGATCCGTCCCTGATTTGATTTTGTTTCCAAACCACATGATGCATTCGGACAATTAAAATTTCAGCAAGTCATTCGCTGATAGCCCTGTGAGTGAGTGCCGCTGGGCTGGGTCTTGGGTTTAGGATTTCTTGCGGTTCTGCCGACACTCTGAGGGCAGGTTATTTATTTTGGCCCGCTGCCATGTCTGAGAAAACCATGTTTCTCTGAGTGTGTGTCTGGAGTCACACAGCAAGGTCAAAAGTGTTCACCAGTGAGGAGACCCCGCTCACATTAAACAGAGACTAGGCTGCTGTACATTCAGTGCTTTGTTCACCACCGTGGCCGGGCAATTATAAATGACCTGAACGGATCTGTTGCTTTCCCCTGCAGTATATATTTCTCATCTGATTACATCGGCCATTAACATTCAGAGTAAAGTGCAAACGAGGGAGTCTTTTACACTGTTGTTGGTGGAACTGAGGAAATCCATTTTGTTGCTTTTGTTTATAACAGTAAGTAGAATAAATGGAAAAGTTTTTAAATGTCCAACATAGTTACGTTCATGCTAAAATACTTTTATATCACTACAGACCCTATTATCAATGTGTATGCGTGACACCTTAGAATAAGTACAGAAACAGTACAGAAATGATGATGAATGGATTTTTTGTCAAACTTAGCATTGCACTTCCATTGAAACCTGCTCTTATAAATCATTATCCTGTGCCCCTTATAAAAATACATTTACTTTAGTACAAATTTAAGGTACTTGCACTTTACTTTTCCATTTCATGCTACTTTATAATTGTATTTCACTATTTTTTACAGAGAAATATTATATTAGTAAATATTGTCCAATATGTATAGTATCATACTACTCACAGGGGACATTTTTCAGCATTACTAGAGCAGTACTTTGATACTTTAAAGTACATTTGCAAGCAATATATGCAATTATATATATGCATACAGGAAACAAAAGCAACCTTATCAATGAAGGACTTTTACTTGTCATGCCGTATTTTTACAGTGTCGTATTGCTACTCTTACCTATGTAAAGGAACTGAATACTTCCCCAACTAAGATTTGGGGTCACCTGTTAGATAAAATAAGAAAAATTAACGCAGTTGTTTAGAAAAATACTGTTATTTTATTTTATGTTGTTTTGTCTTTTTTGCTTTTATTAATGTAATTCTACACCTCTCTGTTTTGAATATTTTATTATTGTATTGTAACTCTAATACTTGAAAGTTGCTTAATATTACTTACTGTAAAGGTAAGTGAAATAAAATGCAAGTCAGACATTTGGAGAACTGCCCTGACATACATCACAGGGGATGAATTGTAACTCAACTCAAACGTGATTGATGGCCTATCGAATTTCTGGTAAAGTAGATTAAATGGAATTACATAAATTCTTTGTCATTTCACAGTATGAAAATGCATAACGATGGCAAAACCTCCTATCTGAAAAATTCACTTTTTTGTTTTCTTGCAGAATGCTATTTGTTAAGGATGCCCATTACATAATATACTGTTTTTGGACTATATTACTATATTATGTGTTAACAATACTGACTAGTTATTGTTGCAAAGTGCACATAGAAGATTTTTTCCCCCTTTTCCTAGATAATTTTGCAGATAGGAGGTTTTGCGCTTTGGCCATTGATAAGCAATTCTATGACAACTAAAGAACATTTATAGAATGTAGTATTAAATGTAAGAAAGTACAAGTTAAGATGATAACACTGTTATGAGAGGCTTGTCATTACATTACAGCACCAACTCACAGTACATAATATATCCATGTATTACGCATAAGAAAAAACATTTACAAAGACTACAATACATTCTTCACATTACAATAAGTGTTTTTTTTTTCTGTTTGCTTGTGTTTGTTTATATGGTGAGTGTGATTGCTCAGACAACAATATGGCAATTCCACTCTGTAGTTATTAGCTAGATTAGAAGTCTTACCCATTTAAAAGTATTGTTAACCATGTGGTATTAGGGGAGGAAGTTTTCAAATTGAACAAAAACAGACTTATGTGCGCATGTTGACTTGTGTGCGTCCCTGTGTGTAGATGCATAAGCTCAGAGAGGCTTGTGTGCACCCACTTGTGGAATGTTTTGCAGCCAGTGTGGCATGGAGCTGTGGCGATAAAAGAAAATTAAACTGAATGTGATTAAGATGAAGTCATCAAGAATAATCTGCTGCTGCAAAGCAACACTGCAGCTACTTCTGATAGGGGATACTTCTGTGTTAGGCAACGGACGAGCAGATATGGGTGTGCAGCAGTCCGTGACACCTTGATTCCCGGAGGGCTCCATCCACAATGAGAGTGACAGCGATGATGATGTCATCAAAATGGGCCTTGGCATGATGTGCTTGAGAACGATGCTCAGCTATGGGGGAATTGTTGATTTAGTAAGCAGTGAAGCATGGCAACTTCACTACAGGCAGTGCATAATTCTGAGCAACATGGGGAAAGAACAATATCTTTTTTTTTTAAAAGAGGGGAAGAAGTGTATGGCTTCACCATAAATAATGAAACACAAATGGCGTTCTATACCTTCTGGCTAACTATGAAGGGCTATTTTTGTTTTTCTTATTACATTCCACTGGGTTTTTTCCTCATTGAATTTTAATCTTGGAGAAATAAAGACCACTCTTCAAAAACAAGTCAACAGGAAATAACTAAATGAGCATTCCTCAAGGATTAAAAGACTGGGAACTTTCTTTACAGGTTTTGCAAAATTGTCTGATTGTCGGAATAGAAGTTGTGGCAGAGTTTTTACAGGGGCTATAAGAAACAATATGTCTCTCTGCTCATTTGCCCAGTGCGTTCTGTTTCCCAAGGTAAAAGTGAATGGAAATGACACAATTCATAAAGGCATTCTGTTCTTCCCTTGACAGCAGAAATACTAACAAAAAGTCAGCCCAAACAAGTGCATGTGCTGAAGATAATCAGTCAGAGCCACACTTCATGAAGGAGTTGTAAAAATACTAATTGACTGACCAGACAGACTGAATAGATACATAGGAAGACGATTAAAACAACCGACAGAGAAACTTAAACAAATGCATTTGTGAATAAATAAAAAATGTTGGTAAAGCCAATATTAATGCCAATAAAGCATTGTGTGTTTTAACTCAAGTCTTTTCACCATCATCTTAATAAATACTGAATAATGGGTCATTAATGCACACATAATGGAAATTCCTCAGCATGGTCTTGATGGCATTAATGTTATACTTATGTGCATGAGGTTGATCTTCTATCAAGTCACAATGCTGCCATCAAGTGGTTGACTATAAACATTACAGTTCTTCTCTGAATTATCTTGCTGACAGGTGTGATAGTGTAATTGTTTTGTATGTATATCTGTATGTTGTTTATGTATTGTTTATTGTATTTTGTGCATTTAACCTGCTATTGTCTGTTTTGTCTTTCAAGTAACTTTTCATAAGGTATTTATATTTGAATAATTTTTCAATTAATGTCTACATTTAAAAAGTATAAAGATAATTAAAATTGTTGTCCACTGTCACATTAGCGGCTCTGTGATGCTGTACTTGAGCTAAATCCTAACATCAGCATGCTAATATGTTTACAATGATAATGCTAGCATGTTTATGTTTAAGAGGTCAAATGTTTACCATGTTTACCTTGTTGGTTTAGAGTGTTAGCATACAAACATTGAACATAAAGTACAGATGACGCTGGTGGGAGTCCCGCTAGTTTTGGAGGCATTTGGTCCCAAAAGTATTGGACAAATGCAAGTTTGAGCTGATGGTGGCACTAGATGAAAAGTCAGTAAGTCACAGTAAGTGTAGACAGAAAAAGAGGGTTATTATATGCAACAAAGGTCCCTGAGCCGGGAATCAACTGTGGATGTTGCAGTCATATGGTATGCACATTAACCATTAGGCCACCAGGTTGCATACAACACCAGTATGGCTAGAAAATGCATAGCCTTACAATTTCTGACCATTATTTACAATCTTTACCTCAAGACACACTGTTAGACATTTTACTGTTAGACACTGTTGCCAGTAATCTTACCGCAGTTACCTTTTTACAGTAGCTGTACTGTTACAATGTCTTACAGTAAAACATCTTTACTGTAAGTGTGTTTTACAGTATGATACTGTAAATGTGTTTTAGAGAATAATACTGTAATTGTGTTTTACAGCAAAATTCCTTTACTGTAATTTTTTCCTAGTAACATAAATATTAATATTGGCATATTACTGCAAATGTATACACAGGTTCACTGCATTTAAAAGTACCACAAGTCTTAGCAGAATATTTAATTTAATTAATTAAAAACAGAATAAGAATTATTAGTCTGAGTATCATCAAACAAGTATTTAATAAGATGTTTTTGTATAAATTCCATTTCCATTTCCATTTAGGAATATATTCATTAAGAACATGTCACAAACTTTTGCAAAATTTGCAAATATACAAGACAACCATAGCACAAATAGGATACATTTTGTGCAACACACACACATATCTATTTAAGTGCAAGCCACAAACTGGCAAAAGGCGGACTTGTCAAGAAGAACAGTAGGACATTTTAACTGTAATACAAATACAATTAAGGCATAGCAATTTTTTCAAATAATGTCAATAACCTGTTGTACACTGTATAACTGAAAAACTACATATTAGAAGCAACAAAAACACAACATGAACATGTGTATCAGTTAAATGCCAAACATTCATAAACTAGCAAAGGCTGTTCTTAAAAAAAACACAAACAGTACACGAGTGCTATAAAAAAGAAACTGAAATTAGTGCTAACATTTTTCAGTGGCACTATAGCCATTAAATTACAGGAAGGTGGTGACCCGAGAGCTGATGCTAGCCACTTTTTTCTTTACAAGACTTCCTGTCCTGCGGCTTGTTCCAGTTTTTGCTGTGCACTTGGTGCCAACATCAGGATTGATCCTCACAAAGAATCTTTAAACAGACAAAATGGCACTTACATTAAAAAAATTAAGACATAAACAGGGCAGCACAGTTTTGATGATTATAATGTAGCCCTAACATCAGCAATATGGTTTTTGATCTAGAGTAAAACTGTCATTTATTTATTAGCTTCAAATCATAA